>LPNX010439675.1:75692-93452 GCA_001517045.1 Pseudotsuga menziesii
TTCCTTAAAAAATGACATCACAAATTAGTTCACTTAATAGTTTGTAAATTTTAATTTTACATAAATTATCATACTGTGAATTTTTTTTTAAATTTTAATTTCACATAAATTATGAATTGTGATTTTTTTTAAAGAATTTAGGATTATTGTCATGTCCCCACCCCTCATACTGACGAAGGAGAGGACACAACTAGGCTGTTGCTGCTGTCAAAACGAGTAATCTAGCCCCATGAACGTAAACATAAAAATGCATTGAATTAAAAACATACATAGATACATAATGCAATCTACAGCGGAAGCAAAAACATTCATTCAAGCATTCAACATGTTCTTAGTAATTCATAAAGCAAATTTAGTTGTGGAAATAAAATACAAAAGAGTACTTATCTTGAAAAGAAGCTTGCCCGCAACTAGCTACGTCGCTGCAACATTCCACCCAACCGTAGGCCAGTGTGCTCATCAATCTCTCAGTATCACTGCTACCCCTGAGCTGGGCATGATTCCACAAGGCACTAGGGAACAACAGGCTTACACATAGCCAAAACCATACGTTCACAGTCAAGCCAACACACCGTTGGGTTTCACAGACTATTAAGGAAACAAGCCAATACAATGGAGGGGTCCTTGGGATTACTCAGCCAAGCCAAACCATACATCAAACACACAATCATCCAATCAACAGATGGTTCCTTGGACTTACGTTGCCAATCCATCACAAGGATGCACCCAACAGAAAAATACCATTGCTGGGTAAGGGCCAAACGTCTTGGGAACCCAAAACATGAAAGGCAATTGGGAAAAACACTGGGTGAACAATATGAATCCATAAAATGTTCAATGTCTCTACTGAGGCAAAATGACCTCTACAAACTCTCAGATCATAGATATGAATTCAGGAAATCGTCCATGGCCCTATGGGAGAAAAAACGACCTCCCCAAACCCACGGATCGTGAATCTTTTCAGGCCATTCACACAGCATCAACAAAACAGATTTCCCAGGTTGGAGAAAGTGAGAAAAAATGCAGAAAATCATGAGGGAAGCTCCCAGCTTTCTCACCGAGGCAAAATGGCCACCTCAAACCCCAAAATCGTGGCCCATTCCTTCCCATTCACCCAACAACACAGAAAACAAATTCTGAGCATGGGAAAAAGAAGAAAACTACCCAAATCGCGAGGGAGACAAAAACGGCCCCCAGCAAACGCTATGACATGAATCTCTCCTGCATATGCACTCAACATCACAATAACGACTTCCCCAACCATGGAGAAACATGAGAAAACTTCCAAATCGTGAAGGGAAGAGCTCAGCCCCTTCCTCCTGCATGAGATAGCCCACGTGAGTGAAAATGGGTAAGAAAAATGAAAGACATGGGTGCTTAATGGCTTGGGCATCCCTTCCCAAGCATTTACTTGCCCCACAAGTCAAAAACATGTTTCCCAAAGATTGGTGGCTTCACCAATTCGAATTTGACCTCCATACCCTTTCCATCCCAAGGCAATAACTTCCTTTACCAACTTAGATGATTGGTCATAAAAGACAAAAAGGGTAGTTGACCATTTTATGGGTTTTCCCCTTGGACATTTAGCTTTTTCCCATGGCCCAAGGGTTTGATTATTTCCCCCTCCCTATTCCCTGTGAAATCATGCCCCCATCTCTTTAACGTTGCGGTGCATAGCTAGTTGTGGTATTTTTATTAATTTGCATTTTACATGATGTCTCAACATATTGTTCCTAACTAGCACATAAACCATCGGCATCGATTTTTAATCGTCGATACATAAGACACTAAATCCATGGTGGGGCCTTTGCCTTGAGCTCCAAGCCATGATCAAATAAAAATATTAACATCATATGCAATTCAATACCATGGGGTCAAAACCGGGGTGTTACAATTATTTGCAAATGTTCAAAGTATTAGGATTAAGAAAGCTTAAGCAACCTTTTCATATCAATATAGTGAAACAGGGTGTTGGTCTATTCCTAAAACTCCATGGGCAAAAATGGTTTTCCATTTGTGTGAGTCTATGAGCATTGAGGATGAAAATCACTTTCTCTTAGAGTGCGTTGCTTACACCCACATTAGATCTGAGTTCCATAGTATTTGTTACAATACAAACCTTTATAACCTCCTAACTTGCCAAAACTATAGTGAGCTTGAAAAGCTTTTTGAGCACAAAGAACAAGATTTTGAAGTAAACCAAGTATTTTCCTTCTTAAGGTCCGATACACCAAAGTTGGTCTGAGTAGACATTGATCATCATCATCACCATCAATAAAACATTAAAACAAACTATTATTAAAATTTTCTATATTAAATTATATTGTTACATTTATAATCAAAATCAAAATCGATATCTAAACTCAATTCTCAAAACTTTCCGAGAATGATTATTGAAAATTGAAAATAGTTTATCTTAAAATTTAAATTTTTTTGGGGTTACAATACAGATGTATCTAACTTTTTCTCAAAATTATAGTGATGTAGACCAATAATTATTTTATTGAATTAAGGTAAATAAAAATTATAACAAAGTATTTTATTATATTAGTTAAAATGAATTAACAACATCATAAATTGTATGAACTTGAAGTTTCAACTTTTTTATTATGATGATGATTATGATTAAAGTTTAATTAAACCAACTTTGGTTTATAATACTTGGTTTACTTTAAAATCTTATTCGAATACTTAATTAACTAATATAAATATAAGCAAAATATTTTGAAAAAAATAACTTTTATCTTAAATACTTATAAACTTAGACCATACATATCATTATAATCTTTTTTTTATAAATAAATTTTTATAATACATAGTATATAATTACATGGAGGAATTGAAAATTCGTATTCATCTTAAATACTTATAAACTTACATAAATAACAGACCATACATATCATTATAATCTTTTTTATAAATAAATTTTTTACAATACTTAGTATATAATTACATGGAAGAATTGAAAATTCAGATATACGAATAAATAAATTTTGTACAATACTTAGTATATAATTACATGGAAGAATTGAAAATTCAGATATACGAGTTGGAAACTTTGGACTCGGTAGGACAAATTGAGACATCGATTTACGACTTGGAAATTTCATTAACCGATTTCCTTACCATATTTATAATTAGAAAGTTCAAAAGATTAAAAATTAAAAACCGCGATAATTTAAAAAAAATGAACTTAACAATAAAATAAATCGGCATATCATCTAAGTTTGCGGGTGAGTAAGAAATGCGGCCAAGGTTCCTTGGAGAGGATAATTGTAAGGGAAACGAGGCGGCGGGAAATTATCTGGGCGTCCTGACAGCATTCTTGACAATAGCTTCGCCGGATAAGCAGTCTCTGCTTTTCCATCGTCTTCAGAAGTGATACAATCTGTTGAATACCCAGCTTCAGCTTGATCTTGATCTTGATCGCTCAGTGCCTGGGTATTGAACCTGCGACCTATCCGTATACACACGTCCACTGTTCCCCGCGCCTTACCGGACGGGGACCGGAGCTGTAAACTGGCTAATTGGCTGTGGTCTCGGTCAGGATTTATGTTGGATGTGGCCACGAATACGCTGAGCGGAATGGTGGCGCTGCATTCGAGCTTGCT
Organism: Pseudotsuga menziesii; assembly: GCA_001517045.1. Lineage (NCBI taxonomy): Eukaryota > Viridiplantae > Streptophyta > Pinopsida > Pinales > Pinaceae > Pseudotsuga > Pseudotsuga menziesii. The sequence continues at coordinate 79,304 of LPNX010439675.1, forward strand.
GTAATGGAGAAAGGGAATCTGGCTCTGGACTTCGACGTGAAGAGACGCGAAATCGGGGTTCTGTTGGAGCTCAAGGTCGTCGAGGATGCAAGAAAAATTGAGGAACCCGTTGGGGTCGTCGGTGTTTCTGATCTTGTCGATTTTGCGGCAGTATTTGTGCGTGGGCTTTATCCATGCCACGCACAGAGTCCTGAGCTTGAACAGGGGATTGCTGCGCTTGAGACCCCTGGGACAACTTATGCAGGCTCCTATTGATCGCTTTTCCATTTCGAACCCGCGACCTCCTTCTCAATGGAAGGAGGAGTCCCTCGGGAGCGGCATATTGCATTTCATCAAATGAAGCTATCGCCTCGTTGGAATCATTGCTTTCTCTAAGACCAAGCTATCTATCTATGAGTAGTAGCACAAATACCTGCCTTCACCTCGTTCAGGATTTGTTGGATGGAAATGGAAAAAGACAGTAGGCAAAAATAAAAAATGGAGTAAACTACTTAACCGACCATTTGCACCGATAGGACGATTTGGCTCGCGTGAGCGGTCACATCCGACGTTGTCGGCCGTCCGATAGGTGCAAATGGTTGGGCAAATAGATCAATCTATAAGGAGGAATATTTTGTTTTTCTACAAAAAGAGTAAATGAGTTATATTAAAAGTGTTGTCAAATTTCTGTTATTACGAGAGGAGTGATAAAAGAATTTAACAAAAACTGCCATAGGCATTGGCTTCCTTAAAGTGTGATATAAATTTTACTATTTACTATTACATGAAAGAGTAAATACTGATAAATTGTTGGTTCAAAAAGATGCAGAAAATCTTTCATAGGCTGAGCCTGGCCACCCTGGTAGTGGTTGCATTGGTTCATCTTTGCTAGCTTCATCACTTCATCTTTGACAATGTCCATTGTTCCCATTAGTTCTCATAAGTCCTGGTGGTGATCATCAATGCCAGAGTCATGGCAGCCTATTTGTTTTGTCATATCCCTGACATTAGAAGCCATTGCTCTCTTATCCTTGATACCCACAGCAACAATGTCGAAAAGCATGCGCAGGTGTTTCTTGATATCATCATGTCCAGATTTGATACTAGCAAAACCTTCTTCCATATCTTTCTTCACCGTTGGGAGAAGACCCGTCCCGAGGGAGATACCCACAAGCAAACCCTACAGATGCATGACCGCTTTGTCGTCTTCACTTGAGTTGGGATGCAAATAGTGAGAAATGGGGGTCTCTTCAAACTTAACGTTGTATTCCATGCTGCTTGTGCAAACTGCCATGATTGAACCCACTTGTACTGAAGACGAGGGCAGGGAGTAAATGTAGGTCGAAGGTGGAGGCCACTTGTCCAAAAGATCACCACAAGTCCAGACGCAGGGATGGAACGCACCATTCGAGGTCGAGTGGGGGGGAACCCAACCCTCCACCAAAGGTGGGTTAGGGAACATAAACAAAACCTTTGTTGTGGCCATTATAGACCATTGAACCTTGAAAGCTTGTTGAACCAATGTTGGCAAGGTTGTCAGCATGACCATTGTTTCCCCTAAGTATGTGAAAAAACGAAACTTGAGGATGTATGTTTAAGAGAAGGATTCTACCATAAAAAAAATTGCATTTAATGGAGCCTTTGGTATATCTCAATTGCATCTTTTGGATGACTTGGCGGGAGTCGCCAAAGACTCGTAATTTCGAGGTGGATCCCTAGTTAATCAGTTCAAGGACATGGTAAAGCGCCAACCATTCTGTGGTAAAGCGTCTTCGTCTTTATTCCAAGACCCCAAGCAAACATTTTTACTATTTTTCCGCCAAGATAAAAAATGATCCCTCCCTTCCTCCCGCCTCCCCACATAAAGGAATACCTTAATAATACACCAATTCAAGATTTATTCTAGGTCTTATAGGCTATCTCTACTTGAACTATATATATATATGAATACAATTAATAAATTTAGTGTAGTTATATTAATTACCAAGAAAAGTTGTTATCCCTAAGTTATTAACTTAAATACATATACCATTGTGATTATAAAAAATAAGGTTAAATGTAAGTAATATCATAGGAAGATAATGAAATTTATGACTAAATGCAAGTAGTATTAAGGAAGGGAGGAGTTTTATTTCTTTCATTTAATAACATTTTTCTTTAATGTATAATCTTAAACATTTTTATAAAAATCAATTTTGTTGAAATGTGTAATATTAATTTCACATGTGTAACAGTGTTTAGTGTGATGTCATAAGATATTATGATGTCTTATGTAGCAAAGAAAGGCATAAGTGTCTCTATCTTATGTAAAAGGGGTTATCCAGCAAGCATCATGGAGTAATATTCTTTTATTACCTTTCATTGTATAATAAGGTGGGAAATAGTTTATCCCACAAATGGTATGGGATGTAATTCTTCTATTGATTTGCATGTTAAGAAACATATTGTTGCATGTTTATGCATATTCTCAATACTTTAACAAATATTCTATTATACTCTAATTCTTTATCACAACACAATTTCTCTTTAAATTTACATTTAACAATATTTTTAATAGTATCAACATTTTCCAATGTGACCTTTCTTCTCAAATTATTAGCCAAGGTTTAGCATCTATATCCTAGCCACTCTTAAACATTTGGTATCTAGTCATAGTCGTTCTCTCAATGGGGAAAATATCAACTTCTAAGAGGAGGATAAGATAGGGGGTATTGCTTTTAATTTTTAGAATTAAAAAAATATAAAAGGCTTATGGATTTGTTTGATCCTTCTCCATGATTCTTTAGAAAAGTTGCATCCCCAAATTTCACATCCATATAAGATTAAACAAGAGTGAGAAGAGTCTCAAAGACTAGTTTCATTTTTTCCCATAACAAGAAGTTTGTTGATTTACAACTACCATAGATCCATCTTAAACCCAGATCTATCAAGCACCGAGAAGGATCCAATTTCTTGAGGTGTATTTTTTTAATCTTAATATTTTTACACCGCAAAATATTGGATCCTTATTGGAGGGACCCTTTGGGCCCTTAATTGTCATCATATTAATGTATTTGATTATTGTATGTTACACTTAATGAATGAGCAATTGGATCGGGTGTAATCACTCCAATATCTCTATATGATGTATAAATACACCATCCAATATGAATACAAAGCAGTTTAGTGCTTTATCCCATATTTTGTTTCAATGGATTAGTGTGCATGCATAAATTATTCTTTTGTTTGTCTATTAGTTGAAATCCCTCCTTTCAACAATCCCTCTCTATGCTTGATAGATATGAGTTTAAGATGGATCCATTTTGGTTTTAATTTTTGTATTTTATGAGATGAAATGGATTTTTTAAAATACTTTTTATTTTTGGTAACTTATTAGCCAACATGAATTTTTTAATTTTTGGTAACTTATGACCTGACATGATTTTTGTTTTTTGGTAATGTTACGTTACATGACAACATCTCCCCCATACTAGGCTATAGAGAACTTCACTACTCTCAGTGCAATTATTTTCTGACCAAAATAGTCTTTCCACCCTCTAGTAATTCTTTTTCAATGCTAAGTTTCAATTAAGCTTGTGATGAAGATTAACTCCAAGATATTTGTATGAAGTGACATCCTCTAAGTTGTTATGGTCATACACAAAATTAGCATAAGTGATATTTTAGGATTTGATTATAGTCTTTGTGTTGTCAGTATTTACAACCATATTTGTACTAGAATATAAATCCTTGAGAGTTCTTAGTTGTTGTCGAGATCAGAGGAACATGTCACCATAAGAACAATATCAACCATGTAAAGAAGAATGTTGATGATTATTGCAACTAAAGTGGTTCCAACACAACCTATTTCTCCCAAGCATGTCTCTAACTTGTCAATGTAACGCCGAAAAGGGTAGGGGATAGGGAATACACTTTCTTTTACTAAGGTAATCGACAACTGAACCTAGGCTGGTACTCGCGTGACACGGGGTCTAGGGATCCATTCCAGCTACCACTATATCCCTGGGTTCCCCACAACATCCCGCAAGCCATGGGTCACATGTAAATCTGGGTGGGATTTGATCTCGTGACCTCCTTTACAACAAGTGACTTCATATCAAGCGACACCAATGAGCCACACCCGTTCGAGCTAGAGGATAACCTTTCTTAACTCCTATAATACAATTAATTTATTTTGACCAAGCCTTCATGTTTCTTGACTTAGTGATAACATTCTTGCACAACATTATTACAACAACTTTCAATTCCGATGGAACTTTTAACTATTCTATTGTATTTCAAATGTTAATTCTAGGGATGTGTCAAATGATTTCTTAAAGCCAACAGAGCACCATAGGAGGTTAGATTTATTATTACAAAATTCTTTTGAGATGATCCTCAGAGTAACTTAAGCTAGGCGGTTCACGATTGAATGATAGCTTCTAAAGCTAGCGTAGCTTTTATCCCTTTTTCGTGACTTTTTAACCATATGGTAATCTTATTTTCCAAAATAATTACATTTAGCTTGGATAAAAGAAGGATAATCGTAATGTTACTATAATTAAAGTGATGTTTTTATCCCTATTTTTAAAAATAGAGACAATCAAGATTTCAACGGATGGTTTAGATAAACATTATTTCAGTGCCACATTGAAGAGCTTATGAATGTGAAGGATGAGGACATATCCTCCAATTTTTAGGATTTATGTATAATATCCTTCAATGTTCTTAGCTTTCCTTTTTACCATTCATTTAACCTTGTAATTCATATCTCTCATTGAAGTGAAAAAAACCCATGCTTTACAACGTGGGTTTGAATATTTCCCATGACATTGCAAGTCATAAAGTACATATATATTCCAGTCCATCAAAAACATCACATTATATATTTTACAAGTTAAAATATGTCTCCAATTTTTTTGGATCGAATTTACAAATTTCAAAAGGATTATATATATATATATATATATATATATCTTTTTAATGTGGGTTTTGTAACCATTTATCTTGTACTCGTGAGGGCCATCCTTTATCGTACCATAAGTTGGTCCCTATGTTTTCCTTTTTACATAAAACTTTATGAGAATATTTGTTTATACAAGTTGAGAGTGAAGTTATAAAACTATGGTAGAGGTCTTCAATATTGTTACTTAACCAGAGTTCTAATTCATTTTTGGATCTATTAGAAAAGACTAATCTTTATTTTAAGGGAAAATCGAGTGATTTTCATTATTAGGTTTTCTTGTATAGAATTCAGGGATGATTTTAGGGGCGAATTTTAGCCCACTAGGCTACTTTTCCATGTTTTTTTCCCATAAAAGATTCGCCATTTTGCATTTTTTGAAGCCCTGTTTCGCCCAATTTTGATGGGGTAAAAATTTTTCACCCTAAAAATCGCCAAATTATTATATAAACAATATAAAATCCTTGGAAATTAAAATATTTTGTGAAAAATATCGCCAATCATTTTATAATTGGCGTTTTAAGAATTGGTAATATTCGCCAACATTTATACACTTTCAAATAAGTATGGTTCGTTAAAATCATCCCTGATGGAATTATTATGTATGGTGAATTTTGATTTAGGATTAAGGGTATATGATTTGAGTAAAACTATAGAAAGAAGAAACAATTAGTAAAGGTAACCACATGAATATGAAAGGGGATTTTCCATTTTTTTTCATAAACATCAAAACATGATTATAGCTTGTACCTTAAAAAAATCAATACCTAGCTTTTTTTATGATAGAAAATAATCAAAACTATAATAAATAAAAAGAAACAATTATTAAATGTAACCACATGCATATAAAAGGGGATTTTCCATTTTTTTCATACGCTTTTAAGAGAATGAAAATGAGGAAAGAGTATAATAGGTTTAGTGAGAAAATGGTCACCTTTTAAAGAAGGGAATGGGAGAAGATTCTTGTAAGTTTTAGTGAGAAAGAGTCATCTTTAAGAGAAAGGAACGAGTGAATAATTTGGTAAGTTTAGTGAGAAAAGAGTCAATTTATGATGCTTACCTTTCCTCCATTCAACTTGCCATGTGTGGGGTAGCGAGTAATTCTATCTTGCAATTTATGGGTCCAATCAGGACTAATAAACGGTGCACTTGGACTGATAAAACAAATTGTATACATACCTGGATCTATCCTTCCCAAGTTGCCAGCCTATGTTGTCATCACATTTGATAATTACATTGGCCATCCATGAGACCAATCTCAACCAATGAACATACCAATTCCACCCCTAAACCAAAGTAACAAGAAACAAATCCCTCTCAAGATGGTTTGGGCATTGACTATCCATACATCCCAGGGAATGACATTAACAAGCTCAATCATTGACATTGGTAACACTAAACATCCAGGGTGGACATTCACGAGAATGCCACACACTACAACATTAGAAGGAATGTGAATTGCACCAACATTCTCATTTGAATACTATGCAAAGATGAAAGGCACTTCATATATCACACTTCAAAAAAAACAGATGCACACCTTCATTTTTTGTCCCTTTCACAGTTAAAATCGCAACCCTCAATCCCTACACTCCCCCTACCAAATGAAAATACATATGTTGATTGCCAATATATTTAGAGTCAAACTTGATAACTACCTAACCCTTTATTGTTTACTCACATGTGTATACTTTCTCGTATGACAAATTAATGTACATTTCATTTTACTTACCATCAATTACACGAGTTTCCATTTATTGCTTATTAGTAATTGCACTAGAGTTTCTCTTTAAATTTCATCGACTACTATGCTTACCATAGATTCACTAAACTTGATTTCAACACATAAAGTTATGTTATCTACATACACACAACTTTATCTCACTTTTGCAATATATCGAAGTTCTCTTCGACATTTCATTTCCCCGATTCAAGGTATGCTAGTATTTTTACAAATTGTCATATGGTGAATACACAATTGCGAAACGATCTTACAACTATGAAATAGGTTATACGTGCATCTACAATCTAGTGAATCCTTACAATAAAAATATGGGTTATAACTGTGATATGGTGTGATTTGGGTGAATACATTACATTACAATTGCGACTTGGGTTACAACTACGATTTGGTTATCGTTACTACTGCAATCTGGTGAATGCTAATGTGATCTAGTGAATGCAATCTATTGTTTGAGATATGAAGGAAACATTATATCCACACTACTAAGTATATCCATAAGGTTGCAGATATGAATCACGTGCACAATTTTCTTCTTTTTGTTCTAGAACATATTTACTGCTCATAGATATATATTTTTATTTATTTTTTTACCAGTGTCAACATTTCTCTACATTTACCAAAGATTGTCAAAGAGAAACCTAGCATAGTTGCCATATAAGGTCTATATGAGTATATAGAGTCATTGGATAAATGGAGGGAAGAAAGAGAAGCTAAACTTCAAAAAGATTTAGAGGTCATGCTCATACAACAAATTTGCATCCTTTAAAGAAAATATTCAACAAGATAACAATGTTGGAGAATAAGATGCACAAAATGGATATTCGATTAGAAGAAAAGTAAAAACAATTACTAGAAGCAAAGGAACTAACACAACATGATGATGATGATAATTTCGAAAATCTTAAGATGCATAGTAAGATTAAAGAGCTGGAAGAAAACATAAATAACAATCTAACTATAAATAGCTTGGAAGATAAATTAGATATCAAACCAATTAAAGACGAAATGAAAATTAGATATCAAACCGATTAAAGATGAAATGAAAAGTAGATATCAAACCGATTAAAGATGAAATGAATACACTGATGTAATGTCCCCGGTTTCGACCCCGTTTGCATGATGTATATATTGTAATTAATCGTGGTGAGGAGCTCAAGGCAAAATCCCCACCATCGATTTTGTTGTCTATGTTTCGGCAATAGAGATAATTGCCGATGGTACGCTGTGCTATAAGGCACATTATAATTTGGCATCATGTAAACACGCACATCAAATAAACTAAAACCACAACCAGCTACGGCAGTGCAACGTTGAATGAAAGGGGCATGGTTCCAAAGGATAAGGGGTGGGGGATGTCAAACCTTGGTTATGGGGGAAAAACCCATGTTTTGTCACCTTGTTGATTTTCCATCTTCCCTTGTTAACCTCGTTAATGCTTCAGCTGGTGGTTGGGGGAGTTATTGCTGAAGTGGTGGTGGTTGTGGCAGGCTGTCAGCCTTACCCACTTGCCCACTCCACCCACGTCTGCCCATTCTTCTCCCTCACGCACTCTTCCCTGGTCAGTTCACTCTACCACGATTTTGGTTTGTTTTTCCTCACGCAGGGGTTTTGGGGCGTTTTTCTGGTCTCACGCAGATTTTTCTTCCTCTCTCCACGAGTTGCTGAGCACCCACGACCTGCAAATTCGCGTCCTCCCGACTGCTATGCATTCTTACGCAGAGAATTTACCTCCCGTTTCTCATTTTCGCGCACAGGAATTTCTTGGGTTTTACCCACGTCGTTTTCCTCTGCGGATTGGTGAATGGAGTGGCTGAATCCTTTCCCCATGGGTCGAATTGTGGGTTTTGCGTTGATTATTACCCACGCCCAGGCTGGGAGTCTGTAAATTTGTTTCCAGCGTGGTCTGTGTGAGTCTTCCCGTGGCTCAATTGCCTTGGACAAACTGTTGATTTCACCCACGATTTGGGTCACTGTGGATTTCCAATATGTCGGCTGAGTTTCCCTGTTTTGGACTGTGCATAGTTGCCATCGTTTTCATTGTGAAATTGGGTTGTTGTTGTTACCCTGGTTTGGGTGTTGTTGCTGAGTTGTTTTGGCCACGATAGGGCCAAGAACAACTCCATATTGCCCTGTTTAAGCTGTGACAGCTAAGTAATTTCCTGAGTGCAATGGTTAGTCTTCGGACTGTGCTGGCTTGGCTTGTCTGTTGAAAGCCTGTGAAACCTAGCTGCGTTGGTTTGTTGTTTATGTCCCCTTGGCTATGTATAAGCCTGCAATTGACCCTTATTCCGGAGGAATCATGCCCAGCTCGGGGGTGGCAGCGTTGCTGAGAGACTGATGAGCACGCTGGCCTATGGTTGGGTGGAACGTTGCAGCGACGTAGCTGGTTGCGGGTGAATTCTTCATCAAAAGATAAGTACTGCTGGTTACTTCATCTTTGTAATTTATATTGATGTTAAATGCTGGAATGTCTATGTTTGCTTCCGCTGATTGTTTGAAGGACTGTGCATCCTTGTATGATGAATTATGCCTGTTGTTTAGGCTTTTAATTTCAGCATTGATATCCTCTGGTTTATGTTCATGGGCTATTTGCCCGGCTGTGTTTTGATGTCCGTCACGTCCTCTTCGCCGGCTGAGGGACGGGGACGTGATAGAGTGGTATCAGAGCTTCTAGGTTGCAGCAGTGGGCCTCTATGGGCCAAAAAGAACCAACTGACAAAGGTGCATCTTCTTCTGCCCAGCTGAACCAGTGGAAGACTGTAAAAATGTAAAATTTTGTTTAAGTGTTGAACGGTCAGACCACTCGAGGAAGTGGAATTCCGTCGTTGCGGAAGGATTGGAGAAGTGGACTTCCGCTGTTGCGGAAGGGTGGGTGAAGTCCCTCGTCCGCCGTTGCGGAAGGGTTCTCGAAGTGGAACTTTCACCGTTTCAGGCGGCAAAGCGATCCTGCAGCCAATCGTAAAGACCTCCGATCGCCGACACGTTAAAGGGGAAAAAGCCATGAAAATGGTCTAAGTATCGGACAAATCAGAAAGGAAAGTGGCCCGACGTCCGATGTTGCGAAAGCCGTCCGATCGCCGACGCCACAGGAAGGTTAAAATTTGTCTAAGTGTGGGAAATCGGAAGCGGGATTGATCTCCTGTCCGCTGTTGCGGAAGGGTTCATGAAGTGAACTTCCGCTGTTGCGGAAGGATTGGTAAAGTCTTCCATCCGCCATTGCGGACGGTGAAGCAATCCTGCATCCGATGTGAGAGTCATCCGATTGCCGATGAAGAAGAAATTTTGGGAAATTTGAAAATTTGTCTAAGTGTTGGGGAAAGCGGAAGGGAGAATTGTCCGACGTCCGACGTTACGAGAGTTGTCCGATGTCCGACGTTACGAGAGTTGTCCGACGTCCGACGTACGTGCCAAATCGGAAGAGATGGCGAAGTGGGCGTTCGCCGTTGCGGACGAATTGGTGAAGCTCCTCGTCCGCCGTTGCGGAAGAGTTCTCAAAGTGGAAGAATCCCGGAAGTGCCGCCGTTGCGGACGGCGGAGTGATGTTGCATTCGATTCAAAAGTCGTCCGATCACCGACGCCGCCGAAAGGTTGGAAATTTGTTTAAGTATTGGGGCAGTCGGAAGAGTTGGTGAAGTCGACGTCCACCGTTGCGGGTGAAGAAGCAATGGGAAAGTCTTCCGATGTCCGATTTGAGAGTCAGCCGACGCCCGACGTGAAAATCGTTCTCCGTGAGTGCCGATCGGGAGAAGTTAAGGTCTGGCAAGCCGCCGTTGCAGAAGGGGGGATGAAGCTAACTTCCGACGTTGCGGGAGAAATAACGATTTCCCCATCCGCCGTTGCGGATGAAAAGCGGTTCAGCATCCGATGTGAAGTCAGCCGATACGTCGGAAGGTTGGAGCTTCCGGGGAGCCGCAGTTGCGAAAGGGTTGAAACTCCCGGAGAGCCGCCGTTGCGGAAGGTTAGAGCTTCCAGGGAGCCGACGTTGCGGAAGGTTGGAGCTTCCGAGGAGCCGATTCAGTGGACGAGATGATGGTTCCGACAGCCGATTAGAGAGACAGCCGACAGCCGATTCTGCACAGGGAAAGTTTGTGTTTTCGGTGGGGTTTTCCCAGCAGATTTTGACTGTTTCTCAGTGAATTTCAGGGCTGAGAAGGAGAAAAATGGCAGCGAGCTAATGCGCCAGATTGCGCGAAAACCAATGATTTACAAAAAAAAAAAATGAGGGCGCTGCCCTCGACCCGCCCTGACCCCCATCGTCCCCTGAGACAGTCGTTCTTGTGAGAAGGAAAATCCTGTGTTTTGGGTAAGAGTTCGAATCAGAGGGATTTCACAAAGGAGAAAAGGGATGCCGAAAATGCAGCTGCCAAAATCGTTCTGGGATCATTAGAAGAATGTGAAAATTCTACATTGCAGTGATGTAAAATGCCAAGATTGGTGAAAGTCTTCATTCTTGGAAGTGGTGTGGTTTTCACATCCGAGGTCAGAATGACGCATGTGAGCAGGCGTTGGAAAGCTTATCCAGCAAGGAACAAGGATAAGTGACCGGAATCTGAGCATGAAGTAGAAAAGTGCTAATGATGGCCGCTGTTATCAAATGGACAAATCTGGATAGTTGCATGCCCAGGGGCAGCAAGGACTATGAAGTCAACCTGCTGCTGTGTGAAAAGGGAGTTCCATGCAAGGATGAAAGGCTTGAAAAGGGAAGTTTTCCTTAAGACCCTGTCTTTCTAATTATAACTACATTTCCTAAGTTTTATGTTTGAAATGCATGAGGGTATGTATTGCATGCATAGGACATTGCATGATTGGTAAGAATATTGAAAAATATATATATATACAATGAACCACTAATGATAATAATTGTTTTGATGTTGGCATTAGTGGACAAACCAACGATGACATGGACCCGGATGAATATGTTGCTGATGCTGATGAATGAGACCAGCAACCCTCTGGAGAAGGGATAAGGCAACAAGTCCATGACAAAAGTTGGTGAGCAAATGCTGCAATATCCTGCAAGGACCAACCAAAGCGGTCATGTCAAGGGTGTAAGTACGACCCATGCAGGTAAGAGTTTGCTTATGACAAATTCCATGGATTGGTCCAGGTAAGATCCTGACCAATGCTGGAATCTACCATTTATGAGATCTTGTTAAATTTGAATTGTGAATTTCAAATATTGCTGACAACTGCTAGTCACTACCGGCTTGTATAAGCTTGTGTTTGGATGTTTGAAACTTATGTTTCAGGTAGATTATTTTAAGCATGGCATTGAGAGGTAAGATCCTGACCAATGCTAGAATCTACCATATGATATGCACAATAGGTTGTTAAAATTTGAATTGTGACTTTCAAATATTGCTGACAACCACTAATCATTGTTGGCTCGTATAAGCTTGTGTTTGGATGTTTGAAACTCATGTTTCAGGTAGATTATTTGAGCATGGCAGTGAGAGGTAAGACCCTGACCAATGCCAAAATCTACCATTTATGAGAAGAAGTCTCATGGTTGTGAAAATTAGTTGGTACGGGTTGTTAAATTCGAACTGTGGATTTCGGATTTAAGGGGTACTAACTGCTACTAATCATTGTTGGCTTGTGTGAGATTGTGTCAGGAGGGACACATGGTAAGTGGGTATTCATGTTATTTTAGTAAGCATAAAATTATAATGGGCATAGTAATGCTGCTTACAAGAAACCCACAATTGAGCAAGTCAATTTATGTAGTAGATAGAATCGCAAATTCTTATTGAATTTGATTGCTAATGTCATTGCTTGGTTATGAAACGATCAATTGGATTGTGGTATCAGGTGATGATTAACTGTTTGGCTATTTGATGAAGGTGTCAGGAGTACACACTGCAGGAAGATCATGTGTGATGACCTGCAAGAGCCAAACTTCATGGGAAGGTTTTTCCTTGGAAATGGGTTTCGGGTGAAACTCCATTAGACATTTTGAAAATGTCTCATTTGCACTGCATGTTTGGTGATAACATCAGTGAGATGGTTTGGATTATGTCAGTGAGACATGTGTGGATATGAAACGTAAACAGGAAACAAGGATGGGGCCTTGGGTTGCTTAGGCCTGGTGATTGGAAACCACACCGACAGAGCTAGAGGGCTGGCTTTCTTCTCCACAACCCCGGGATAGCACTAGAAGGGAATGCAGGGCCTAAGGGACTGTGTAGCAGAAAAGGGACTGATTCCTTGTGCTGGGTGTGTGTGTGGGTGTTATAGAAGTCAGGCTAGTTCTGGTGTAGGTGTTCCTAGCTCTACAGCGAGCTCACCAGCTTAGCATTTAGTTTTCCCAGTTCCTTGACGGTGCCTAACAGATATAAAGGCATGCTGCGACGGAAAATGGATAAGTGTTCTGTAACCCTTGCTATGAATATGCATGTTTAATTATTAAAAATTCCATATACAGAACATGTTTTGATTTATTTCCATGATGACTGATTGCTTGAGTATGCATAAGGGCCTACATGGAACACACCGGAAGAGAGTGCACACTTTTCCGATGTCGAGTCATGAAAGGGTTTTCAATATTGATTACACTCTGGGGAGTGGACGCACTCCTGGTGTCTCAATAGTTGATAGTGAATGATATGAAATGTGATTACAGTTTTAGAGCAATGATGCTGATGAGTTTGCTTGTATTGCTTGTGTTGCTTGTGTTGACAGGCTAAAGGTAAAGGTAAATGGTTGATATAAGTGTATGTTGGTATAATTGCATGTTGGTATAAGTGTATGTGTCATTGTTGACATAAGTGTATGATGGGCTGTGATATGCCTAAAGATCCATAGTAGATCCTAGACCTGGAAACGGTCATGATAAAGTTCCAAGCCCAGTTGACATGGTTATGTACTGGCTGGACATTAATTATTTGATGTTGTGGAGTAGCCAGCGTGCTGACCTAACATCTGAGTCCATAGGTGATCCCAAGGCTTGCAAAGCGAAGCAGGATCCTGTGGACGAACGAGGAAATGCACAATACAGATAAGTATTGGATTATTTTGCTTATGAATATGCACGTGTATATGATTTGGTTATGATGTTTTAAACTCTTGCTTTAGAGATAAAACTGATGAGAGTAAACTAAACATGTGAATCTATTCAATGTTTGAATATAGGTGTCGCTGGAAGCGAGGACTATGAGAGCATCCTAGAGATGCATGGGGACATGTGACTATCCTGGAAAGCTCGGGTTGAGCGGTAATGAAAAAGGTGCTAGTAAGACGAGGGAGTCCTAGCAATTGAGACAAACCATGTGGAGAGACTCCATGGTTTAGAGGTCGGGAATAGACCAAAGACACTAAGTGTCATGACCAAGAGAGATTGGTCCAGCATTCACGGTAAAGTGAAAGAGCCCGAGAGCATGAAACGCCACAGCGATGGTGTGGGTTCCAGGATGGAACAGAACAAAGAGGGGAAAATCTCTTACTGCTCTCTCTTGCCTTTTGATTATATATATATATATATATAT
>LPNX010439675.1:95124-118194 GCA_001517045.1 Pseudotsuga menziesii
TTTGATGTTCGTCGCGTCCTCTTCGCCGGCTGAGGGATGGGGACGTGACAACTGATAGGATTAGACCGTGAACGTAACAAAAGAGCGTTTAACCTCGTAATTTTTTGTTGAAGGAAGAGATATAATAAGATATGCTAGATGTAGTCAAGGAATAACTACATAATATGATACAAATTTAAACTACCCGTCTCACAGAAGCAAAGAGGGTGTGAAAACTAAGTGAGAACAAAGTTAGGCTAATCTAGATTAAGGTTAACTCTATTAACTATAAATATGGCATACTTGGTAAAACCTCATGTCTAAAAGGATAAAGAATGTTTATAAATGAAGATCTCATTCTAGAAGTTCAAGCTAAATTAAGAAAGGAGGTCCAAAAGGTTAAAGAAGCTAGGAATGAATAAAATATGGGCATTCATTAGAAATAGAAAAGTTGGTATTCATGATAGAGACCAAAAAGATAATAATAAACATGAATATGGCACGCTTCGAATCCTCTCTTGGAGCTATCGGGGGTTTCCATGGAACAAAGGTCCCAAGTTAAGTTGGCTCTCGAGTGAAATAGATAGTATATTGCTTGTTGAAACTTGGGAGCATGAAGAGTCCAAGTTCCCTAGCATAGAAGGATTTGTTCTATAGTCGATATGGAACAAGAGATCCTATCATAAGGGAATTGGAGTTATAACTTGTTACTTTAGAAATAACATCCCCCCCCCCCATGTTAGGTTTTACAAGAAGCCCCTTTCAACCAATACATTTGGATGGAGGTTATAAACATTAATGATATAAAAACTTATACATTGCAATTTGTTATTTTGCCCTATTATTTCTTACTTTTCTAAAAAAAAATAATTAGATAAAAATTGTCCTTACAATGGCTTAGAGAATGATGTTTCTAGCCTAAGAAATGAAGGTAACATCCTCTTAATGGGAGACTCTAATGCTCGAACTACAAGTAACCATGCTAATCCCTTAAGCAATTATTACAACCTTAACCCTCTTTGGTTAGATGAAGATCTTGATGCAAATAGAAGGTAGAAAAGAAGATCTAAAGATGTATGTGAAAATTTGTACGATTTTGAGCTAATCAAACCTTGCAGTGCTCAAGATATAATATCTAAAAAAATGGACGAACTCTAGCTAGATGAATTGTATTCATGGGCTTAGGAGTAGTGTGCTAGATTATGCAATATTTGATATCCCTTTACACAACAAAATAATAAATTTTGACATCTTAAATGACCATGATCTTGACTCATATCATAGACCTTTAATTGTAACTCTTAATTTTTCCATGCATAGCGATCCCATAGAATAAAATTCTCATGGTCAAAAGCGCTTGATATTCGATAGAAATAGAAAGGATATTTTTCTGAATGACTTAAAAAATGAATTATTTTCTCTACCAAGTAAGAACAATATAGAAGAGCTCTATCATAATTTTACTATATCCCTCTCATCTTCCATTAACAAATTCTCTATCGAGGTATCAAGTAAAAATGGAAATAATATAACCAACCCTTGCTATGATAAGATTGTAAAAACTCAAGAACATAAATTAAGGAAGTTATCAATGAGCCCCTTAAAGATGAAAATATAAAGAGGTACAAAGCCCTAATTAGAAAGAAAAAAGGTACTAGTAAAAAACAAGAGAAACTTTTACACGTTTGTAAGGTGGCTCCTAAAAAATTATGGAGGTGGATTCTAAGTGGTAAAACTAAGAAAATAATACGATTGTTTTGAAAGACTGGAATTCCTATCTTAGGTTAGGAAGCTTTATGAGTCCCTTGATGTTATGGATAACATTCAAACCCTCCTTATAAAAAAAGAAAATTTTTCTTTATAAAATATAGATTTTAGGGTTAAGTCTCTAACAAATAATAAATCTAAGGACATTGAAAGATACAAGAGTCTAGAAGAAATCTTCTTTTTATCTCGTATCACAAAACTTACCTAAAATGATTTATTAATATTTAATATTCTAATTTAAAATTCCCAAACACTAAATAAATAAATTTAACTACTATAAATAAGAAAATTTCAGAGCAATATCTATTGAATAGAAGATTGGTTGTCTTGTGTTTTACTAGAAAGAAGCGTTCTTCCCGAATCTAAGAAGCGAAGGTTCCAACATTTTCGATTAAGTAAAAGGTAACATCAATCATTTGTACAATTTTTTTTTGTAAGTTTACAAATTGTATTAAACTACTGAAACAAAGGTTACATCTAGATTTACATCATGGACATAGTTTTGTGGTGGTGTGAAATAGAGGATCCACCACCCCAATCAGTTAATACTATGGACTTGCCTTACAAAAATATGGCAAAAAATCCCATAAATTGATGGGGGCCAAACTATTGACACAAAATTCATACTGGTATTGTTCAAAGACACATTAAACAATAGTCTAGAAAGCAAATTAAAACATAGAAATTGAATATAGCAAGTGGAACCAGTGGTGGGTCTAGCCGACTTCTAGGTCTTCATCAACAATAAGCTAAAGGGGAGGAACCTCCTCTATGATGGGGCATCCCACCTAGAATTCTTCATCAACCTTAGTGTCCGGCTGCTTAACAAGAAGAGGAGAATATTTTCGGACATGTACCTCAGTTTCACGGACGCACTTGTTGATCAATGGTGTGATAATGGAAGGCACAAGGAATGGAGCATTCATCGTTGTAGCCATCGCAGGAACCAAGCTCCTATCCAGTGACATTGGCGGCCCCCATGTAACACTACCTCTTCCTCCTTTAGTGTTTCCTGTAGTGCAAAGCCCAATGGCTAAGTGTTTCCAAGAGGAATTCGTGTCCAACCTGTTGAGTTGGGTATCAAGTTCATTCAGTTTGGTCTTCGCAGAGAGCACCGGGTTGTAAGTGTAGTTCCAATTGTTGACCATTTCCTCCATCAAAGTGCCCATCATATTTATGGTCAGCCATTAATTATTAATTTGGTCGCCCCTTCTACCTCTAGCCAATTGCTCAGTAACCAAGCGAGCTTCCCATTCTTCAATCAAGACTCTCACAGGAATGAAGACAACGGTCTCATAACCTTCTTCCATCATCGCGCCCATGTCGCGTTGTGCACGAATGCAACAACTTCTACCACGTCGAGGGGTGCCGCGTTGTGCACGACTGCAACAACTTCTACCACGTCGAGGGGTGCCATGTTGTCACGACATTATGAGTTGAATAGAATGTTGCAGGTTCATGTTTGAATCCTTACTAACCACGGCCTGCGGTCTTGACTGTTGATGCAAGTGAAAACTCGGCTTCAAAGAAAACCAAGTGAGCAGACCAAAACCGAGCTGGGAAGAATCTCTCCTAATAACCAGAGCTTATGGTCTTGATTGTTGATGCAGGTAAAAACTCGGCTTCGAAGAAAACTAAGTGGGTGGACCAAAGCCAAGCCAGGATGAATATTTGCTAACGAAACACAGGAGCAAGAGAACAAGTCTAGGGCCTCTCGTTCAAAATCCTTAATCCTATCAGCCATATGAATTAGATCAGAGGCCATCGAAGGGGATTTAATGCAGGGGTGGCTCTTTCAACGTCAGACGCGACTATAAAATGGCTCTTCCATCACTCAACAGGATCGATTGAGCATCTTCGGACGAAGGTATTAACTGTTGAACCCTTATGCCATCGCCAGCCAAGGTGACAGCCTCGACTCAGTGAATGCGCTTTAACTTTTGGGTTGGGGGGGTAAAGAGGGCTCGACATACAGGGTGCCACGTTGTCACCCCTCGTCCCAAGGCGCCCAACCCTGCCAGTTAGACAAGTGGCACCCTCATCCATGTTTGTACAAATTATTATTAACTTGCATTACAATTATTATATTATGGATTTGTAATATAATTAAATAGAGATGAGATATATAACATTGTGTTAATAATTGTAATCTTTATATGTAATTATGTTTGTTTATGGACTATTACTTAATTTTTTTAATAAAAATGAAGTTCACCTTTGTTCCTTAAAAAAAAAGACATCACAAATTAGTTCACTTAAATTAATAGTTTGTGAATTTTAATTTTACATAAATTATATATTGTGATTTTTTTTTAAATTTTAATTTCACATAAATTATCAATTGTGTGTTTTTTTTAAAAATAATTTAGGATTATTTGCAAATGATCAAAGTAATAGGATAAAGAAATCCTAAGCAAAATTTTCATATAAATATAATAAAACACTAGCATAGCCCCAAAGAGGGGGAAATGAAACACCGAAGAGAACTTCGATATGTTTCAAAAATGAGAGAAAGTTGTGTGTTGATAATATAAGTTTATGTGATGAAAGAAAGTCTAGGAAAATAAGTGAAAATAAGTTACATCAAACTTCTAAATCGCCACATAGGTGAAAATAAGTTTTCTCCAAAAAAAATTTGTACACAAAGTGTTTAGATTTGAAAACATTTGGTGAATAATTCAATGTTTTTGCCTCAATCCTTTGAATGCCAATGGAATCTTACAAAGCAAAAAAGTCCAAAAATCCAAGGGGCATGGTTATAGGAGTTTACCAAGTTTTAGGTAGCTTTAGAGAACCTTGAAAGTCCTGGATGTGGATGAACTATACCTTTGAAACTGACTTGACCTGGACGTGGAGAGACTATACCTTTGAAATTGAAACTTGAACTATGCGAGACATCAAAATTTCTGCACATCATAATTTGTACAAGCGACACCATTTTTCTTGTCGACCATTCGCGTGGGTCCTCTTATAATCTCATTTATTGAAGATCATTGAATGGCCAAATAAGGTTGACAGGTGAAGAAAATATTTTGTTTCAAGTGTTTAATATCCCAAGTCAATCTTTGTATTGAATATCGATAGTATATAGTCCCAAAAAAAACATATATTATCAAATAAAGTTAAAAAAAGCTAAACCAAGTCATTCAAAAAAGTTTTCACACAAATCTTCAATATTAATACCTCTAGGAATATGGAATGAAAACACAACAAAAAATAAATAAATAAAAAGTAGCCTCCCAACACCATCACCGAATTGCTTGAGGTCGAATGAAGTATCAAAATTGGAGCTCGATCCTGTGAACCCATGCAAAATGGAGGAGATATGGCATAATGTACTGAAAAGCAGTCATTCTGCTACTCTTAAGGACTTGTTACTAGTCCAAGGAAAGTTGGTGTCCCTTCTGGTATGCAAAGGTATGTACTACTCCCAATAGTTTAGAGGGTAATTGAATTAATTGAGCAGAAGTGTTTGATAGCTCTAAATCAACATGCATTAATTCACTTCATCCCGAGCAATAGATCATGTGCAGCTTGGACATGGACAACAGAAAGTGAAGCCTGAAAAGCTAAAAGTAAGCATTTCCAATGCATTGAAGAGGCTCTTGGATGTCGTGTTGAGGTCAAATTGACATTATGGGCGCCAGCGAGTTGTCAAAATGAGATTTTGGAGGACACCAATGTCTTGTGTGGCCAGCGGAATAAAATAAAAATCTATGAAACTGATCAATTATGTTCTTGTTTCCCCAGGTCGAGAAAATGTAATTTATTAAAGCAGAGAGGATGGAGGAAAAGAACTCTCCAGTTTCTACTCATTTTTCTCCTCAGGTGGATGTTTTTATAAGTAATAGATTTACGATTTCCCTCTGTAAAAAGATGGAATAGCCTACCCATTAGGAAAATAGACTCCATGGGTACAATTTTCATGAGTTTTTGAGCTGCTTAACGTAAAACCAACACATTCAAACCAAGATAACTATATCCAAGGAGGCTTAAAAATGTCCAATGGTTAATCAGGTCTAATGAGCAGAGTGACTTCAATCGGTGATAGGTAGCATCCGTTTGATGATCCATATGTTAACTTGGAACTTTCTCTAGTGGGTCCGATGGATAAAGTAGTTGGTTCAGCAGTAGGTAGTTCAGTTGTACCAATCATTTTAGTAGACCTAGTTGGTAAGGTAATCCTTCTCTTTCTCTACAATACTAATCATTTGATTACTCTAGGTCCTTACCTGAACATCATGTAGTTCGGGCCTAGTTTTTGTCTCCTCATTTTCTATTTCGGAAGCATACCTTGCTAAAGACGTGATATATAAGTTATTAAGGGAATAGGGTCAACGCTTATTTTTAACCTAAAGATGCAATATATAAGTAGTATAACACTCTTCGAAGGAAGAGAATATAGAATAGAAGAGAACACTGTGAGAACACTCTCTATACCTTTGGATTTTCATTTCCAAATTGTGAGTTAAGTTCCTTTAGTTTGCACTATAAGGATTAAAAAAGACATACCAATTTCAGTTGTATAGTACGCTTCACTTGGGCATGTTATCTTTTATCATTAGAATCTACCCAATAAAGAAGATGCCAAAGAAGTATATAGGGTTGATAACATAGAATAAAGAGTCCAAGAGTGAGGTTGAGGACAAAAGCAAGAAGAATAGAAGAAGAGGACCAAGAGGGGTAAATACAAAGAGAACCGGATATCATCAACATGCAGAGGACATAGTTGTCAAGGCTATGGACTCTATGTCAAAAGCTAAGGTAAAAAGAAGTGTTAAAGTGTATGAATGTATCTACTATTATAATTATGCTTGATGAATTAAAATGAGTAGACCAATTCCCTCTTAATGATTGTCCTTAGATGTTTGAATATTTGTTTCCTGCATCCTTGTATTCCATTCATAATCTAAAGTGTTCATTTATAGTTAGATTATATCATGGGCTTGCCGAGTGCTTAGGCTCAACTAAAACAAACATAGAAGGAGAAGCACCCCTTTCAGTCCTACACACCATATCTTCATACCAACTTTAGTCATGTGAACCTAGTTTGTAATGTACCCCAAAATTATAGTCTAGTAATTAATTACTTTAATGGTGGATGGTCACCTCTATTCCAAAAGAGGCGCAACTTACTATTTAAATCATATAAATAAAGACTACGACATTATGTAAAAGGAATATATGGATATTAGTACCATTTATTGACTGCCACATGTATTTCAAATTATACCTAAAATAAATTTTGAACATGTTTAGTAAAATGAAAGAAAAGTTGGAAGGAATTTAGGAAAGAGTTGCCCGCCCTAATCTGGCTATCAATGAATAAAAATCTTCAACAAGGGCATGCACAATTGGCTCATACACTACTGCCCTTGCCAACATTAAGCTGCATAATTCCTATAAATTTGAGTTTTCATAGAAACTTATTATGTAAATCCAAGATTGATTGATTCTCCTTGTGTCATCACACATGAGTTTATTCTAATTTTTGTTTAAAAGTATATTTCCCACAACATAGCGGTTCCTGAATCATCACCAGAGTGAAGTAAAATGCCTAATGCTATAACTTTTGGATGGTTACGTGTCCAGGGCACAACAAGTATCTATGGCATGTGTCCTTTTCGATGACCTTTCCAACGTTTAATCTTCCAGCTATTGCTTTTATTTTCTAATATTTTGACAGCCAAAGTATTCAAACAATCACAAGATAACTTCTCGCAAATCTCCGTTGTAGCTACAATTTGGAAATTACTGGGTTAGGTTCGAGTTGCTTTAGGGCTTAAATCCATAACATTTGGCATCGTCGCCAGAGTGAAGTAAAATGCCTAATGCTACAACTTTTGGATGGTTACATGTTCAGGGCACAACAAGTATCCAGGGCACGTGTCCTTTTCGACGACCTTTCCAACGTTTAATCTTCCAACTGTTTCTTTTCTGATATTTTGACAACCAAAGTATTCAAACAAGCACAAGATAACTTCTGGAAAATCTCTGTTGTAGCTACAATTTGGAAATCACTGGGTTAGGTTCGAGTTGCTTTAGGGCTTAAATCCATAACATTTGGCAGTCCCATGGCTAGGCGTCTGTGACTCAATATCAGTTCGATCTGTGATTCAACATCAGTTTGATTTTGAAGTTTAGAATGTGTTGGTTTTAGTTAACCAGCTCAAAAACTCATGAAAATTGTACCGATGGAGTCTATTTTCCTAATGGGTAGGCTATTCCGTCATTTTGCAGAGCTTAGCACACCACGAATACGTTTTCTTGAGGTGATTTGTAGTTTTCTCTTCAATTTTGTGTAGTTACATCAATTCACTATGAATCTGTAGTGGCCTTATTTATGATTTTGGTACGGATTTATTATCCTTCATACTCCACGAACATAGTAGCTAATTACATCTATGTATTTTCAACAAATTTATAGGTTTGAAGTAGATCTATTAGAGAAATTCACTACGAGTTTGCCTCCGGATAAATCCCGTCCAAGGGAAATTTCATGGATGGGGGGCCTCTGCAAATTGATATACTACAAATGTGGAATCATCATGGAAAAGTCAACGGGAAATATAATACGAGACCACGGTTCGAATCGCACTCGTCAAGTGCCCCGTGTAAAAAAAAAATTAAACCAAGAGATCACTGTTTGTATTGCACAGCGGAAGCTCCCATCAGAAAAGAAGAAAATCCTATTGCCCAGATTTCTGCGGATTTTTTCTTGATCGGAGGAAGAGCAGCATCGAATCATCCTGCCTCTTCTTTAAGAGCAACATCGAATCATCCCGCCTCTTCTTTGTCTTCCTATGTTATCTTCCTTTGTCCCTTTCTAGGATTTTTTGTCGCTATCATCCATCATCCATTCTATTAGACCACTTTTTTTCTCTACAGCTGAATTTGGTTCAACCTTAATTCCCATTGTGATACTGTAAAGGATTTTTCTCGGCTGAATTTGGTTCAACCTTAGTTCCCATTGTGATATTGTAAAGGATTTTGCTCGACTGGATTTGGTTCAACCTTAGTTCCCATTGTGATATTGTAAAGGATTTTGCTCCTGGATGCATTTAGATCCACCCAAACACCCACCCCACAAGGGCAAGGTGTGCTGATCAGCTCCCACCCCACAAGGGCAAGGCTTGCTGATCAATAGCATAAATTTTTGAAGAGATCCCCTTACAACTGCGGGTCCGTCTGACTTCGGCCACCTCAAGAGGGCAATACATAACCATATAGCTCAGGCCCTGATCCTCAATACCATTCTTCTATCATAGCATCAAGACCTGATAATAATTCTATCTAGCTTGGATATAGAGCATAAAGAACATGCCGCTAAATTATCAGACAATGCCTACTTTATTATTCTTCTAATCCAAATCTTTTCGTGGTGAATACGACATATCAGCCACAAGCATAGTATGAGACTTATTTCCCTGCAACAGCAGCCCATAACTCGCATTCGTTTCCCTCTGAACTAATCCATTTAATTTTTATAATTAATTTTTTGACAGGGGCGACTCCTCATTCGCCGCCAATAGACGACAAAACCGTCCCCTTAATAATACATTCGGCCTAATTAAAACAAACTATTATTAAAATTTTCTATATTAAACTAGCAATTGCCCCAAAAAGGTGCAAAATAACATCGACGAAAAAAAAGAATCAAAATTAATTTTGATCATAAATTTGAATGACAATTTAAATGAAAAAATATAGATTCAACTTATGTAATGTTGGACATTTTATTTTTGCTATTAGATTAATTTAACATAATTCTTACTCAGTTTCAATTTAACATAATGGTATAATAAAAGTAATGCACATTTTTATTTCTTAAATATTCATATTGTGAAATTTTGGTAGAGACATAATTATATCATATGTTTGAAAATATACTTGATCATTAGAAATAGCATTTTTTTGTGTAATGTCATACACAATTTGGTGGTTTATTTTCTAAACATAACACAAAATCCTCAAGGGAAATTCCCTATACCACAAAAATCCTGAATAGCATTTGCTTCCAGGATTTTTCCTCCTTAGGGATGTTGTATCTTTCTTTTTATCATTTCCTCATCCAACATTTTCTCTTCCTTTATAATAAGTGTCTTTACAATGCCTAGGGACTATTTTTTTTAATGGTGTTGTACTCTGAGAAATGTAGCTTCCCAAAGGACAGTTCACAATAAGTTAGTTGAACCCTTGATAATTTGTCAATGTCCAATATGCATGGATTTTTTTGTTATGTACAAACAAGATCATTAAACAAACTATATCTCACTATCACTGAAACAATTATGGGTGATGCATATAATTGTCATAAATTTAAGAGAGGGCTCACTTCCCAAACTTTTAAAGTGTGATCAATCTATTTTTAGATAACTTTTTTCTTCTTCTTCGGACCTCGGTAAATTTTGAATTTGATACTCATTTCAAAATGTCAATTAAGTGATAAAATCTTGATTCAAAGATGCATCTCAATAATATTCTAAATTTAATAAATTATAATCTAGGTTGTACATGTTTTGAAATGTCAATCTTTGATTATAGATAATTTGATTCATATGATAAGAGATCTAGAAGGATTGATAATACCAAGGGTTTGTATATCAGAATCCTCACAATTGTTTTTTGAGAACAAAGTTGCATGCATCCCATTTAAAAGCATTGATATCAATGTGAGTGAGTTTTCGTTTGGGAGTTATGACAAATTACGAGGCTAAAAATGACACAAAGGGTTTCTCTCAAAATTAACATTGTAATAAACGTCGTTTTTTACCCCAAAGATAGTAGTGACATGTAAGAGGATTCTAGTGAAGAGATGTTTAAAATCTATGTTTTTGTTTGGATGTACCTAGGTCGGTTATTGTGGTCTTTTAGAACCAAGTGTCGCTCTGAGTCCCTAATACCAAGCTTTGAACATAAGGCATGGAGGTATTGGTGTCCTCCAACACTGCTTGGTATTTCTCCTAACACAAAGTTGTCCATCTTGTGTATTTATCATCGTAGTTTCCAACAAGGTAGAATTACTCCTTGAGGACATCAACAAAAGCCACCCAAGTAGGCTCTATCCCAATTGCTTTAGATTCATTTTTGGCATGTTGCACACAGTAAATTTCCCACCAAACTTTGGCATGGGGAAGGCACTTAAGGAGCATAAAGGTGATCTTCTCATTGTTAGAAAATTTCTGAATAGAGTAATAGCCCTTTGGAAACCTTAACCATTTATTCAAAGCTTTTGCATCTATTTTACTATGAAACAAAGGGATGTCAAAATTAATTTGTATGTTGAAGGGCATCATACCTTCAAAGATACCGTTGATTGAAGGTGCCCCCACCATTGGGAATCATTGATGGATGTGGGCGAAATTATCGATCATCCTATTCCTTGACGCCTAAGAGCTTACTAAAGCAACATCTTAAAGGATCTCCTACTTTGTTTTCTTTATTTTTGTCTGCCATGGGAGGCCGCTTGGGTTGGAAAGGGAAGTGTTCAACGGGTTTGATTAGTTCGAAGCCCAACTCCCTATACCCTAACCTCGTCGGAGACATGCATAAAAATATAACAAAAAGCATATTGTTATGATACCACTAATCTATGTTATGTTGAAAACAAAATGAAGATCACATTGTAATAGGGCAATAACACAAAGATATTGGAAAGAACATAGCAATATAGTAAAATTCAAACACTATGATTGAATGAAATGGCGAAAACACTTCAACATGTAAATCAATACAAACTAGCTAAAATGGTGGTAGTTGACCTTTGGGAAGAGATGTGTCAACTAAGCTCATTTTCTAAAAACCCATTACAAGAAGCTAAAATTGTCTTTTAACCAAAAAGTCTAAAACCTTAAAAGGCTAAAACCCTAACACCGGGAGATGATGTGGCTAAAAGAATGTGGACCTTTAAAAACCTATAAGATATGTCAACTTGTTGAAGCTGCAACTTTTGTATCCACTGTTTAAAGTGTTTTTTAGACAGTTTCAAAGCTTATACTAAATTTTATGTGTTTGGCTAGCATG
Organism: Pseudotsuga menziesii; assembly: GCA_001517045.1. Classification (NCBI taxonomy): domain Eukaryota; kingdom Viridiplantae; phylum Streptophyta; class Pinopsida; order Pinales; family Pinaceae; genus Pseudotsuga; species Pseudotsuga menziesii. The sequence goes on from LPNX010439675.1 coordinate 106,894, forward strand.
GTAATTAAAATTTCAAGTCATATCAATTGCCAAAAATTGATGGAAGTGCCACGGGAAATGCAACTAAAGTTCAAGGCCCACAAAATTGTTGTAAAATTGGCACTTGAGATACATTTATTGGTCTATGGTAGATTTGGGTGGCTACATATATCCACTTAAATGGAATATTGATACAGATATTAATTTATGTTAATAAATATTTTGTCTTAAAAAAATATAATACTTTATACTTCATTTCATGTAAATGTGATGTAGATTTTTTTACTTTTTTAATAGAAAAACATATTTACCTTTTTCTAAACATTTTGATTAAATACTTAGTTTATGAAATGTTTTAATTATTTTCCATTTTCTCAACTTAATAAACATTTATGAATAAAATATAATTTAAAAAATATTTAAATCTAAAAATCTAAAATTTATCCCAATATTAAAAAAAACAATATAAACAAACTAATAAATATAATATTAAAAATATCAATATAAACAAACTAATAATATTAAAAATATCAATATAAACAAATCAATAATGTTGAAATATTTTACTCGGCCATATGATTTTAAATGGGTAAATTAAATTTTTAAACAAAGCATTGATGGATTAAAACCCTTGACTTGTTAAATCAAATATATGTAATAACTTTACTCACTAACCAATCAAGTTAATATTTTACTTAGCCATATGATTTTAAATGGGTAAATTAGATTTTTCAACAAAGCATCTAAGGTATTAAAACTTTTGACTTGTCAAATCAAGCACATGTAATAACTTTAGTCACTAACCAATCAAGTTAAGGAAAATCCCACCGAGCGTAACATTTGGTCAACTTAAAATAAATATATAATATATGTTTATAACAGATTATCAATATTCTAAAATCATCATAATTAATAATAAATTAATCATTAATAACTTAATAACTAACTTCATCAACAAATCCTGTTAAGAAAAATTCCACTGACTGTAACACTCAAGTTAATTAAGAATAAATATAAAACATATATCATTAATATTTAAAACAAACATAATTGATAATAAATTAATTATTTAAAATTGAGAATAGACTTCTTAGCAAATAAAATTGTTAGTATTGCATTTATTATGTAAAAGAAAAAAAAAATCAAACTAACACTAATAAATATTTTTATTTTAAAGCAAAAAATTAGATCATCAAATTTACTTTGTTATACTATACCAGTGGTGTAAAGTAGCTACAATTGCCAACTGAAACTCACAAATCTTATTTGATGAGAAGAACAGAGACTTTGAACCATCTTTAAAGCAAAAATTCCAAAAGGCAAAGTTGAAGGACATTGGATAGTTGTGTACCTCTCAAATAAAAGCAAAAACTGCCAGAATCAAAAACACATTATTCTAGATGTGTGCAGAGTCATAAGCCAAGTGCAATTCTAATGTAGACCGTATGATCAACCTGTCTTCGAAGTTTAGTTTCAGATTACTGCATCTTATATGAGTTATATGATCAACCTGTCTTCTAAGTTTAGTTTGATGAAATTCAGATTACTGCATCTTATATGAGTTATCAGAGCTGTTCCTAGTTTTACATTTGTAAAAAATAACTATTTTATATAACAGCATAAGTAAACAAATCTGAAGAAAGTGATTTTCAAATAGAAATTGTGATTTTTTTTCCTGTTAAAAAAATTATACAAATCTGAAGCATCTCAGGAAAACATGGGGCTCCAATCAGACAAGGAGCACTCTCTCCAATCATCTATACATGCTTGCAGCCACCAAACTGGAGCCCCTTCATATATGATCACTTCACAAATTGGCTGTGTTGATGGTTATATAGACTATACCCTCATTGTTCCCATCCTGTTCATGTTATCATTGAACAAATGAAAACTGAGAACACAAAAACGTGTAGAGAAAGTAATTATCATACACATTTATAACGTACTTATGATCAACCAGAAAATAACAACTAACTTGACAGTCCAACGGTTAAGAGAGGAAACCTTCCAACGCTTGTTATGGGGATTCCTGTGACTGAGGGCAAGAGGAGGGAAGAAACCCCGAACCAGTGAATCAAGAAATCTGAAACGGGAAAGAAATGGACAAAAGCCTTCCATGGTTACATATAGAAAAAGATAAAGGAAAAAACATGAAAGTGTTGAATTCTCCTGTAAAAAGGGTTTCTCTAACACCCTGGAATGGTTTTTGCACCGAGCAAAATGAGGTCCATTCTATAGGCTGGAGGTAGAGGTGGGGGTGATCCATTAACACTTTGTATTTTTGTGCTTCTGTGTGTGTGATGATGCATTGAATCTAGGAGATGCATTGAAGATGACAATAGCACAGACCAATCTAAACCTCTAAACCTGGGTCTGACATGTATCTCAAGGGAAGGATGCATATCTCTAGAATAGTGACATGTATCTCAAGGTCAAGGATGCATATCTCTAGAATATGTCAACATATTAAATATTTGAACTTGAGATATGCAATCTCAAGCTTGGCAACCTCTAGATGCATGTCAGATCCAGACCTAGATGGGTTTGTGCTAGTCTTAAATCACTTTCTCTTACAAGGTAGCAATCTTAAAACAACAGGGATAAACAAGGGACAGGAAAACTTATCACGCTCTCGACGCCTACTTCACTCATAAAATAGCTACATGGTACATTCTCAAATATAGCTTCAGGAATGGCATTGAAGATTGTATGTTGGCCCTCAAAACTCACTGTAGAATCTGCTATGCAGTAATATTTCCTAAACTGACAACAAGTCTCCTGCATATTCAAATATTAATAAATGCAATCAAATAGATGAATGTAGATCATAGAAGGAACAATTTATCTTACAAACTAAATTCAAAGATAACACAAACAGTTTGTCAATAGAGCTGGTCCTTCAGAACAGAGGAACTTTATAGAGAAAATATCCAGAATACTTCACATAAGTAGATAAATGGCAAAGCTTGTAAAAAATACATAGATATTGTATTTCATTGAATGTGTAAATACACTTCAGATGATCTCATCCCCAATATATCCTACAGCTTCATTAAAACCATTGAGGAGTTTTGTGATGGCATCTCAAAGGTCCAGTCCTTCACAGACCCATACTCCTGATTAAGAGCTGCAGCGAATTAAACGATATAAAATATATGTTCATCAGCATGTTTGTTACACAGAAGGAGCCTTCCATTTTCAGGTCATTTTCATGACTTTTTAAGTTAATATTAGTCTACAAAATGAGACTTCAGGACGACAGCTTATCTCCCGCTTGTGCAGATTGTACTGCATGGCCTCAATGTCTGGAATGAACCATTGAATTGACGCACAAAACACATCCACAAGAATCTGCTGTCCATACCTGAAAATTGTCAATATTTTGTCCAATATTCTGGAAGGACAAAAATCTTTCCAATGTTGTAGCCATCATCCTACACTGGTCAACTTTGCAGTCAATTGTCCAGGTATAAAAGGGCAATGGAGAATGCTATATTACAGCAATTGTTTAAAGACCTCTAAGCATTGGTTATCAAGAATAGGTCTCCAGTCTAATGAATTTCCCATTAGATAAAAGAACAGGATGCTTCCTATTTTCCAGCACTTATCCACCCAAAAAAAAATTGAATGAAAGCGATCACCTTGGGTTATCAACAACTCTAGTAATACATTTTTTCTTGAAGTACCAACAATGAAGCATAAGTAACTTTAAGTTCATGGTTTCAGCTTTTCCGTGCCCACCTCCTTATTGCCTTCAAGTCCACAACCAAAATGGTTATATTATCAAAGCTGCCACGCTGAATAGCAAGCTTGCAGAGATGATTAGGAGCTGCCTGTGCAGCAGGGTCCATTGATTCATCTATTGATTTTGAAGATGAAACTGGATTCTTATTATGCGAATGAGCGATGCGTCTTTGGGCTATATCACAAGCCTCCTCATTTGATATTATGTCCCATAATCCATCATTGGCCAGTATCAGACATTCATCTTCTTTTACTACCTCATTTGTCTGTCAGTGGAGTTATAAAATTATTCTCACGGTTTAATCAAATGGCGGACTGCGAGGAATCGAATATAGGCTTTGTCTATGATCCTGTTCGTTTGAGTCCAAAAAGAATGTTGTTTGATCGTATCTTCCTGGAAAAACTTTGGGATCAAAGCATTAATGGACTGGCTTATAACCGAGAGATTCGAGGGGTTTTGGGCATTAAGGATATTCAGCCCCAACCAGAAGTAAGAAAGCAGCTGCGACAGGGTTTCATAGTAAGAAACGTGTATTTTCCTGGTCAAAATTTGTCATTATCCTGGGCATTCATACAAGACTACCCATTCGAGATATCGGACGAAGCCCATATGTCTGGCTACGTTAATTCACTGGCTCGCTGGATTGAAGTCGTTATCAGGATACCACAGGATTCGAGAATGCTGTGGAAGAGTTTAAATCTTCTTCGTCTCAATTGCCAGTATGGCGACAAGAACAATATCCTGTTTCGTTTTGTCAATGGATTCCAGACATTGATTGAAGCTCTCAGCATTCATTTCAATTCAGATGGAATTCGGGGCGAACCGGATGACATGAATTTCTGGTCGCTGGACCAGGATATTCTGGAGGCATGTCGGGAGGTAGTTAAGCTGGCGGATATTATAGGCTTCAATGATGGGGACGCGCTTTTTATAACTGACTCTGTGCGCCGAGGGTTTTGGCGGCATACTGCGTATTGTTTTCTTTCATGGCGTCTACAGGAAAGACATGGGTAGAATCGTGCGCACCTGCAAGTATTAGCGATCACCTGCACCTGTAATATCAGGATCAGGAATAATAGATGGCTTCAAATAGCAATCACGTGCAAGTATTAGAAATGATAATAAAAATAACAGGCACCAGCAAAGCACCAAAGCACGCATATGTACTTGTTATCTTGCCACAAACATATCATACCAATGGCCCTCGACATTGCAAGCACTCCTAAAACACGATATCCATTCCTACAAATAACCTTGCCCCCTGCTGCCTCAATCCTTGTCATCTCGTCCGCTCTTTGAGGCTGCAATAACGAAAATATTTGGTCAGATCCCCAAATCAGAGAGCATATATCTATGTTGATGCAAGGAAAATCCTGATAAAATGATAATCAGAGAGCATATATCTATGTTGATGCAAGGAAAATCCTGATAAAATGATAAATTGTGGGCAATAACAGTGTTACTCCATAGAAAACGAAGGCATACTTTGTGACCATCTGAAAGTGGAATGGCCTTCCCTCCACGGCATAAAACAGCTCTTGAATCTCGACAATTAGCAACGATAATCTGACATGCTCCCACAACAGCAATAATAGCAGTAGTTCCCACAGGTTCAGGGGCCACGGGCTCTGAGCAACATTCCATGCGGCTTCCCTCCCCCGAATCATCTCTTCATTTAGGCTCTTGTTATCCACTTTCTTAAAGCAACCAACTATAGCCCTTTCCCAGAGCCTTTTCCAGTTGCTATTACCACCATCGAGGCTGGAACCCTCACCGTTCAGTACTGCCTCAAACTCCTTGACCAGTGCCTTTAAGTAATGGACTGAGGCTTTGATGAATGTAGCTTTGATAAATGTAGCTCAAACCATTGCCTTTGAGTTGTACTTTCCAGCTTCAATCCAGCAAACGTGTCACATTTTTATTGGACAAACCAAAAAAATTTGAAAAAACGTGGATGATTCTTATTGGGCAGGCAACGACCATGATTGGGAACTGTGTCCAAAACCCAGAGAAAGACGTCTTCGACATAATTAAAATTTTCTATATTAAATTAAACTAGCAATTGTACTTAGGGGTGCAATAAAAGAATGCCGTGTTGGAAGCTAAGCAAGGAGATGTGGACATTTACAACAAGACATTATATTCTTCACATAATTGGCCATTACATTATCGGCATTTCAAAAGTAATAATGAAAAGTATTCTTCTCTCATCCAAATGAGAATAGATTGTTAGTTTTTCTAGTTCTTATGTTACAATCAAGTAACATTGCATAAATTTATGGATCTATCTACTATCTTGTTGCTTATACTAAAGATTGTCAAATTCCAATTTATTAATAAAATCTTTTTAGGCATACTTACATCTTTGTCTTGACACGCTTAATCATTCTCATAGATTGCCCATCTGAGGTAAGTGCATGGGTGAAATAAAAGTGGATCGTTTTCCATTTCAAACTGCTTATGATTGTTACATAGATGTTGTGTTTATTGCTATAATGTGGGGATAACATACCTTCATGGTGGAAGGATCGAGTACTGAGATGCATTGGTGGCACCAAAAGTATAACAAACCCTCAGAGGATAATGGTCTGCCGCAGCACGACAATATTCCGGGCTCTGGTATGGTGATGAATGGTGTGACAACCTCAATTCCTAAGTTAAAGGAATTGAGTCGAGAATCCTTCATTTTAGCAGCGAATCTTCGTTTTGCTGGAGTTAAGCTACAAGCTGACACTAACCTGGCAGATTATCGCTGATTTTGTCGTCTTGTAGCCGCTGGAAAGATAAATCGGCGGACAGTGTTAAATCTTGATTTAAAAGTTAATAATCCAAGGGTTTTCTCTTACAATGCTTAATGCGAGCGCATAATGTGTGCATTCCCGACTTTTAGAGCTCTAAAGTGGAAATGAGCACTGACGAGAGTATAGACGAGTCACTAAAAATACGATATTTACGATTTTAAAAGGTTGAGTAAAAATTTGCTGCATTTATTCCGGATCTTTACATTATTGTTGCGAAACAAAAAAGAAACCATGTGCTGGCTTACAAAGACGAAACAATAGGCGAAATATATTGTTTTGAGTTCAGTTAGTGATCAGGTCATCCATATATTTTTTGTGTTTTTGTGTTTCTAGGATAGTCCAGGCCAGGCCGGTCCCTTGTGGCAGAGTTTTTAATGTGTCGTGTTTGCAGGCATTTAGTTAGCATTTTATGTATCTTGACTGTCCCAGCTAGCGTGGATTTGACAGCAATAGCCTTAGAGACCATAGGGTGAGGTCGGTACTCGGTAGTAGAAAGTTTAAGACCAAAAGCTGTGCGAAGGTAGTTTTTATATTTCTTCAGCATTGACCGGCATTGACAACTTGAGTTTGTTGATCGGTAAGCTGAGAAGTGTACAGGGTTTGAAGTAATAAGGATCGAACTTTCAAACTCCACAAAGAGAAATAACAAGAAATAACAAACCCTTCTAAACCTTAAGTGCCCTTAGACGCGTGTCGCGGATCTTGCATGCATGGCCATCTTGCATGCCGCCCAGTTGGCATGAAAAAACCCACCGTCGATCGCTCCACAGGATGCTAGGCAATGTCGTACCCTACTGAACTGATATTCCTTGCTGGCTTGGTAGTGAAGGGCAGTACTCCTCCCTCAATATCCTAAGTAGGTTGACGCATTAAGTGTATGGTAGAACAGGTGGCTCTGTAGGCAAACTGCATAGAATATGCCAGGGAAGTATTGTATCCCATGAATATACCTGTCCATCAGAAGGTTAGCACTATACCTTGGAATTGTGTTGGGGACATAAGAGAATGTCATGTGCAATGCCCCATTTGAACTGGAAGCATAAGGGGTGATTGCTACTCTTGAGGATGACATATCATAAGGTAAACCTGAGGCTCCATGAAACGGAGGAGATTAATTATGTGCAGGTGCCAGGTCAGAAAGAACAGATGTTTTTTGATAGGAGGGCATACGCAGAGCTTCTCAGGCAGATACTCACTGGGAGAAGCACTTAGCTGTGAACTATATGCCAGGCTGGTGTGTTGCTGCTGATATAAATTTCGGGATAAATTTTAGCCAGAGCTGCCAGGCTGTTGTGCTGATGATTTTTATAAATTTCGGGATAAATTTTGTGGGTTTTGTATCAGACAGCCATCCCATCAGTCCGTCTTGCTGTCTGAATTTAGAAATATGCGGAAGAAGCGTGAAGAATTTGATTGCTTTTCCTGGTTCGGGCACCGCTCTAAATCAAGAGTTGTGAACTCTGAGTTGGATCCTGTTCTCCTGGTCCCTGGAATTGCCGGCTCCATTCTAGATGCAGTCAATAAGAAGGATGGAAGCTCTGAACGGGTGTGGGTGCGGATGCTTATGGCTTCTTGTGAGTTCAAGAAGAAGCTCTGGGCTATCTACAATCCCGAGACAGGTGAATAATTGAACTGTTTCATAACTACCCATTTTTCTCAGATGAGTCCTCTCAATACCATTCTATAAAACAGCACTTCAGAATTCAGTAAATTAGCTTGGGTGTACGAGGAGAAACTTCATGTTAAAATGTAGTTGATAAGAAATTGTTCACTTTCCTGCATTTTTTACCATTGTTAATCAATATGTCATAGGGTGAACAGACAGAAAGTCAATTTGTCACTCGGTGAACAGACAAAGAGGGCTTGGTTTATTTCTTCGTTTTCGGTCGATCAAAGGCGCGTTGTGTCCGGGCAAGCGAATACGTTCAATGATTCCATTTAAAGCGATTTCTCTTCTTATTGAAATGCTGGTTCTTGAATCAACAAATCCATAGATGCAGCGGCAGCAGCAGCAGTAATGGCGGACTGCAACGCTTGACCGTAAGCAACAGCAGTAATGGCGGACTGGACATCAACGATGGATATTATCCAAATCGTCGAATGGAAAATATCGACGGATAGAAAAAAAACAACATTAACTCGGGGAGTCGACTCCCACTTGTTAAACGCCTTACGGCATAATTATATTAAAACTTTCTAGATTAAATTAAATTATATTGTTTCAGTTTATAATCGAAATCAAAATCGATATGGATATCTAAACTCAATTCTCGAGGGATTATTGAAAATGAAAAATAGTTTTTCTTAAAATTTCATTTTTTTTGTTACAATACAGATCTATAACTTTTTCTCAAAATTATAGTGATTTAGACCAGCAATTATTTACAGCATTAACTCGGGGAGTCGACTCCCACTTGTTAAACGCCTTACAGCGTAATTATATTAAAACTTTCTAGATTAAATTAAATTATATTGTTTCAGTTTATAATCAAAATCAAAATCAATATGGATATCTAAACTCAATTCTCAAAACTGTATGAGAGAGATTATTGAAAATGAAAAATAGTTTTTCTTAAAATTTCAATTTTTTTTGTTACAATACAGATCTATAACTTTTTCTCAAAATTATAGTGATTTAGACCAGCAATTATTTTATTGAACCAGCAATTATTTTATTGAATTAACAAAAATAAAATTTATAACCAAGTATTTTATTATAAATCAAATTGGTTAAAATGAATGAATAACATTATAAATTATATGAACTTGAAGTTTCAACTTTTTCACTATTATGATGATGATTAAGGTTTATTGAGATCAACTTTAGTCTATCAGACCTATAATACTTGGTTTACTTTAAAGCTTGTGCTCAATTGGTGAATGCAATACACTCTAAAAGAAAGTGATTTTCATCATAAACTATCATAAACTCACCAAGATAGCAAACCATATATATAACTAGCACAACCTCAACTATAATGCAAGACACTCTAAAAGAAAGTGATTTTCATCCTAAACTATCATAAACTCACACAGATAGCAAACCATATATATAACTAGCACAACCACAAGTAAAGTGGCCTGTGAATGTGGATAGGCATAACCAACCACTTAGTATACCACATTGTTTTTTTTTCAGAAGAAAAAATACCAGTCTTTGTTATTCATTGAATCAAAAGACATCATTTACATATCCAAATGGAAACTGATAAAACAGATCCATCTCCTGCATGAGATAAGACATATGCAGAGCAGAAAATCAAGAAACAAAGTCTAAACATAGCAGACTTTCCTCATCATCCCTGAATGATCAGGTCAGAAATACTGATAATATCTGAAGAGAACTTTAAACATACATTTCAGAGCAAAAACAGGCTGGCAGATTGGACTCAAACATAACAATAAGAAGTACACCCTCATCTGCTGGACAAAAACTGAATGTAGAATAATCAGAATTTACTAAAATAGTTCCAGACTGCCATGGGAAATAACCATACCATCCAATGTTTATGAAAAAGAAACAAATCCCATATCCAATAGCAAAGTTTTTTTCGAAAGTTCATCTGCCAGTGCATTATGCTCACGAAAAGTATGTTTAAAGATCACTGAAGGGGCCAATTGAATCAAATATCTTATGTCGGAACACCAATGCATCAGTGATGGAACATCAAGTGCTGAAATATTGTTTAACCAAGAAATAATAATCATGGAATCACCATAAATCAACTGCAAAGGAATGCCCATCATTAAACCGACTCTAAGAAGAGCCCAAATAGCTAATAATTCTGCTCTGGTATTCGTGCTACTACCACATCCCATAGAAAAACTGAAGAAGTGAGAGTCATTGATGTAAATCACAAAACCTGCACCTCCAATATTTTCCGTAGCAGCACCATCAAAGAATCCACATGGAAAGCTTTTTAAAGGGGAAGGACCAGGATTACAAGATTTATGAGAAAAAATCGAGACAGGGTAGGAAAAAGCCAATCCTTCAATCCTGGAAATTAGAGCCGAGAAAGATGGTTTTTTGTTTTCAAATAAACAATGATTCCTAAGAAGCCAAATTCCCCAAAAAATGAACATCGGAATGTATCTGAAAGGGGCTGATTGCTCAGAATAGGAAAACCAATGGTCCAAAAAGGAATGGACAGAGCTAAATATTGGGAAGGAGCACGAGAATTTTCCAGCAAAATATTTGAAAATACTGACAGAGAAGGGACAGCAGAAAAATAAATGATGGATATCTTCCAGATTATTTTCACAGAGAACACATCTACTGGGCCCCAAATATCCTCTTCTTTGTAATTGATCCCAGGTTAATATCTTTCCTCTAAGAATCAGTCAAATAAAACATTTTATTTTCAGAGGTAATTTCAGGGTCCATAGGATTTTCAGAACTAAATCATTAATTTCTGTACATAGATCAGAAATTATGCATTTATAACCTTCAGCAGCACTAAGAGGACCTGTATACTTATTATGAGTCCATAAAAAAGTATCAATTTGATTATTGAGACGAATACAGCCAAATTCCATTCCTCTAGTATAGTTGTCCCAAGCTATTTTCCACTCACCAGAGAGATCAAGATCTTCAGAAGAGAACCAATAACCAGCGGAGAGAGAAGATTGATTGCGAGCTTGGGAAAGGGAACTGATACCATAATCTTCTAAATAGTCCCTTAAATCTTTTGGCAGAATAAAAGAAGAACCCATACCAATGATAGGATCTGCACCCAAACTGATGAACTCTCCATTCCCCACTTTCCAAATGATGCC
>LPNX010439675.1:118442-140207 GCA_001517045.1 Pseudotsuga menziesii
AAAGATAATCCTTCTGAGCTTTTCTAAAATAGAGGATGGGATCGGGACCAAAGCCATCCAATAAACTGGCATGCTTGATAAAACAGAACGAATGAGTATAAGTCTGCCTCCCATTGACAGGAGTCTATTTGTCCAATGGGAAATTTTCTTTTCAATCTTCGATACCAGCCAGAGCCAATCCTTTATCAAGTAACCTGATGGCTTAAGAAAGTAGCCAAGATAACCAAATCCCTTTCGAATATCATCCACTTTGAAAGGGAGAATATCAGTAATACTATGGATGGTATCCAGACTTAATTCATTATGCAGAAAACTTTACTTGTTCACATTAATGCACATACCTGAGGCCTCACAGAAAGTATCAAGAATGGTTTTGTAAGCTAACCATTCCTCAAGAATACCCAGGCCAAATAGGATCACATCATCTACACAAAGTAAATGAGTAAGAGAGAGATGATGTGAAATTTTGATACCTTTCATCTTCCCATTTCGTTTAGCATCTTCAATCAATAGGCTTAGCCCTTCAATGACCAGAATAAATAAGAGGGGGGATAGAGGGCACCCCTGCCTGATTCCCCGAGAGGAAGAAAAAAAGGGGGATGGAGAGCCATTTACTAACACAGCAAAGTTGGCTGAAGAAACGCATCCCATAATCCAATTTACCCCAACAAGGGGAACCCCAATTTGAATGAGAAGAAGACGGATGAAAGTCCAATTAACTCTGTCAAATGCTTTAGTTAAGTCCAATTTGAGAATAAGAGCATTTCTTTTTCTGGAGTTGACCGAATGGAGAACCTCTTGGGAAATAGCAATGGGTTCAAGGATTTGGCGATTTTTTAAAAAACCAAATTGATGAGGAGAAATAGCTTTATCAAGGAATGGCTTAAGCCTCATAGCCGCAACTTTAGATATGAATTTATAACAGAGGTTACACAAGGAAATGGGTCGAAAGTCTGCAAAGGAGGCAGGCAAATCAGTCTTAGGAATAAGAGCCAGGAAAGTAGAGTTGAGAGCAGGCGACACTCTGCCTGATAATCTGAAAGATTCCACCATTTCAACAAGATGAGAGCCCAAAAGATCAAAAAAAGTAAGAAAGAACTCCACCGGCCATCCATCCGGGCCAAGAGCCTTATCTTTTTAAAAGAGTTTTAAAGCCTTTTCAACTTCCATTAAAGAGACAGGGCTAGTAAAAGCTGAAATCTTTTCTGGACTGATAAAGGAAGCTCAACTCAAGGTTATCCGTCTCTTTCCATCCTATATACCACATTGTTAGAGTTAATACAAGCACAAAACAAAAACAAAAAAAATTAATATAATCACAAAACAAATACTATTTAATAAATAAAAAAACAAAAACGACTAGGAAAAAACAGAACCAAATTGTTACTGATTTCCATAATCATCCTTTAACTCAAGCTTATTTAAATCTTAATCATAATGCATTTCTTTATAACAAGATATAAAGACATGAAATAAATCTCTACAATACACTTATTACACTAACAAAATCAGGTCAAACAAATTCAAAATCTGAAATAATATCTAAATAACTATTGCAATGAACTTAACATAAAATAAATCTACATAACTTTAAGTTCTTTGGTTTAAGTTTGGGGTGAGTAAGAAAAGTTTGGGGTGAGTAAGAAATGCCGCCAAGGTTCACTGGAGAGGATAATTGTAAGGGAAACGAGGTGGCGGGAAATGCCGGGACTATTTGCCCGACGATATGCACCGACGCTTCACTAGTTTACTTTGCGGGGCATTATCTGGGCGTCCTGATAGCATTACTGACAATAGCTTGGCCGGATAAGCAGTGTCTGCTTTTCCATCGTCTTCATAAGTGATACAATCTGTTGAATACCCAGCTTCATCTTCATCTTGATCGCACAGTGCCTGGGTATTGAACTTGCGACCTGGGTATTGAAACGAGGTGGCGGGAAATTATTTGGGCGTCCTGACAGCATTCCTGACAATAGCTTGGCCGGATAAGCAGTCTCTGCTTTTCCATCGTCTTCATAAGTGATACAATCTGTTGAATACCCAGCTTCATCTTCATCTTGATCGCACAGTGCCTGGGTATTGAACCTGCGACCTATCCGTATACACACGTCCACTGTTCCCCGCGCCTTACCGGACGGGGTCCGGAGCTGTAAAGTGGCTAATTGGCTGTGGTCTCGATCAGGATTTATGTTGGATCTGGCCACAAATACGCCAAGCGGAATGCTGGCGCTGCATTCGAGCTTGGTGTAATGGAAAAGCGGAATCTGGCTCTGGACTTCGATGTGAAGAGATGCGAAATCGGGGTTCTGTTGGAGCTCAAGGTCGTCGCGGATGCAAGAAAATTTGATGAACCCGCTGGGGTTGGTGTTTCTGAACTCGTGGATTTTGCGGCAGTATTTGTGCGCGGGGTTTATCCATGCCACGCACAGAGTCCTCAGCTTGAACAGGGGATTGCTGCGCTTGAGACCCCTGGCACAGCTTATGCAGACTCCTATTAATCGCTTTTCCATTTCGAACCCGCGACCTCCTTCTCAATGGAAGGGGGAGTCTGTCAGGAGCGGCATATTGCATTTCATCAAATGAATCTATGGCCTCGTTGGAATCATTGCTTTCTTGAAGACGAAGCTATCTATCTATGAGTAGTAGCACAAATACCTTCCTTCACTCATTCAAGATTTCTTGGATTGAAGTGGAAAAAGGAAAAAGAAAATGGGCATAAATAATAAACTAAATCACCATATATTCTAGGTTCGGTGGGCCATCTTTACTTGAACTACATAGATAAATATAATTAATAATAAATTTGGTGTAGTTATATAAGCTATAAAGAAAAGTTGTCATCACTAAGCTATTAACTTAAATACAAATAAGATCTTATAGAATAAATCATTTCTAAAACTTATCATTGTGATTTAAAAAAATAAGGATAAATAAATTAGAGAAATCAATGAGGGAAACTAGCAGAGCACAAAGCTCACTCAGACACGAGCAGATACACACTCAACGGTTATATATATAGGAAAAATAATAAGCTAAGCTACATCCAATAAATGTGGATCAGATCCTACACCATAGGAGTTGTTTGAACAATAAATCTAGATATAGAAAACATCAAAAATATATTTGCTGCATTATATCTAACAACCTCCCTTAATGCATAAATGAATTCTTGATAACACCTAATTTATTCATAAGATCCTCAAAATGGATCCTTCCAACTGGGTTAGTACAAATATCAACAACATTCTCACTTGTATTACAATAGATGATTTCAATTTCTTGAGACTCAATCTTTTCTCTGACAAAATGATGCTACAGCTCAATATGTTTGGATCTGGAATGATATACTAGATTGTGTGCCAGTTTAATTGAGCTTTGATTGTCACACTCGATTCTGGTAGCTTGTTTTTGTTGTGTTCCAACATCTTCAAGAATTCGCTTCAACCAAATGGCTTCACAAGTAGTATTGGTTAAAGCTGTATATTCAACTTCTGTGGATGACAAAGAAACAGTTAGTTGTTTCTTACTGCTCCATGATATGACTCATGAACCAATGTTGAAAGCATATTCAAAAGTGGATTTTCTGTCATCGGGATTGCCTACCCAGTCAGAATCAGTGTAACCTGCCAACTGAACATCAGATACATCAGTATATAAAAGACCATAATTAACAATTCCTTTTAAATATCTTAGGACTTGCTTTGCAGTTTTCCAATGCGTTTCGCATGGCTTAACTAAGAACTGACTAAGGATGCTAACAGAGTATGATAGGCCTGGTCTTGTAGTAGCGAGCTAGTTCAGACTACCCACTAGTTGACGATACAAAGTACCATCAGCTTCTTTAGATCCATCACGGTTGTATAATTTGACATTTTGGTCCAAAGGAGTGGATACATATTTGCATTCACTCATTTGAAATTTGTCTAGTATTTCCCTTGCATGTCTGCTTTGGGTGATGAATGTTTTACCAGATTCTCTCCAAAAAGCAATGCCTAAACAATAATGTAAGTCAAGGTCTTTCATTTCAAATTCATGTGACAAACTAGTTTTAATATCTGCATGCCACATACCCCAATTTTGTAAATAATGTTAATTGTTTTAATTTGATTTCCTAAGACATTATATTAAATTTAATGCTAAGTAGGAACTGATGACTCAGTAGAGTCAAAAGAAGTGGAATGTAATTCTGAATATTTTATTATTAATAAATAAAAAGTGGAGACAACAGCATGGGAGAGTTGTTAATAAGAGGTTATTGGTCAAACTTGTGGAAGGAACTAGGTGGAGGGCAAAAGACAAGTGGTAGTATCCTCAAACACTTCCTAGGTTGCAGGTGGCAACTTCCCTATAATTGAGGTCATGATCCCCCAAGAAAGTGGGATCAGAGTAGGTGGCTCAATAAATGACAACTAACCCAAAAAGTCCTAGGCAATTTTTTAAAAGTACCCAATGAATAGAGCTGAGGTTGTTTAGATATTTTGGAGAGAAAAATTCATTCAGGAGGAATGTTATTCAGGAAATTCATTGGGGAAAAAGGGAAAATAGTAAGGAAGGTGTGTTGAGAGAAAATCTGCAGTAACTTGGTCTGTTACAGCTGTTAGCTGGGAGAACTTACTGATAAGTTCAGGATTGGTACTGAGTCTGAAGACTAGTATTTGACTATTGCTTCACCTAGTTCCAGCCAGGGAGACCAGAGCAAGCTCGGGGGTTCTAAGGAGTCGTTGTTTGAGCGCTCTCCAGGAGTTGGTAGGGAGGAACGGCCTACCATTGCTGTTGTTGTCCAAGCTCAAGAACAGGTTCTGTCATCTAACAGTCTTTATTTTAATAACTATGTATGATTGAGCATTATCTTTGTAGCTTATGATGTAAAGACTTAGCTAGTTAGTAATGAAATTGTTTTTAGTTTGTTTAACAATAGAATCTTTTTGATGAAAAAAAAAACAAAACCCCTCCTGTGTTTTTCCTCATCTGGAGTGACCAGAGCGTACTCCAGCACAAGGGTGAACTTATAAATAAAGATAGTAGGATGCAATTATAAGATAAATTGTTAGTTTGTTTAAAAGAATGCATATTTTTATTTAACTGTTAGAGCAATAGCATTCTATACAAGAAGTAGAGTTAGGGTTAGACTTAAGTCATTTGATTATAGAACAAGAAAAGAAGATGTAATTTTTCTTTTACTAAGAGAAGTAGATTTAGTTGGGTAAACACGTTTTCTGCACAGTTTCTATTCCAGGAACCTCAATGTATTATTTGAAACCGAGAAAGGATTTTACTAACTAAAGTATGTAGTATTAGAATGAATAGAAATGTTGTTCTTTCTATAGTTATTCTTCTCAGATTTTATATTATTAAATGTAAGGAAACCAATCTGTAAATAGTAGTAGCAACACTATGATTTTATTTTATAAGAACTAGTTAGTTCATAATTTGCTTATAACTGTTAATTTATCTAGTTCTTGTAATAATTTGTATTTAACTGATTGAGCTCGAACGGAGATCTATAGCTATTAGTATATCTTTTATAAAAGTTTAAATAAGTGTTACAATATATATATACGAGATAGATCATAGATAGTTTGTTAATTGTTTCTATTTTATTTTACTAACATCATAACATAACCAGATAAAATAAATAACAGAGTACTATTCTCTATACATTACAACATAAACCAAGTATAAACAACTATGAAAGTAATAGTACTCAGAGGAAGAATAACCTTTTTATTATCATAATAACAATATACTTTCTGTTATATACATTATAGGAACATTGTTAATGTGTAACTAATGTAATGTTCTTATCTCATTAAATGCAAAATTGGTAATAAATATAAACTCGGTGCTCAAAGATTAACTTACAGTGACATATGAACTTCATTAAAACCTAAAAACTTTCCATTTGAAGGTCAAAATTTACTTAATAATCTTTATAAATTCTATTACAATAAAGTAATCTAATATAAAAGTCATAAACAGAAAACCCTAGCTTTTGGAAATTAAAATAAAATACAGGGTAAAAACTCTTATGCAGTAACATACAGGAAAGTAACAAAAAGAGTAACTGTGAGCTCGGTTTATCAAAGTAACCGCACATTTAACAATTTAAGAATTAACCCAATAATTTTACAGTAGTATGATTATAAACCAAAGAGGTTCGTTCCTCAAAAGATACAATATTTTTACTTATAAAATATTGTTTGGTTTAGGGTCGAACCCTTTTTACATTAAAAACATACTTCAAGGTTAACATAACTGAAAAAGTACAATACAGAGTGTGAACTCACAGTTTTCAACAAAATTCAAAGGGCAAGGCCTTATCGCCTTTTTGTCCTCTATATGTACAGAACCGTAAACAACAAAACTAACAACAGAGAAGTCTAACTGAGTATTCTTACTCACGACCATAAACCAAATCCATAGAGTAAGGCTTTACAGCCTGCACCTGTATATATGTATTATTTTTTGTACAGTAATCAAAATAAAGGCAAAAATTATAGTCTCGGCCTCAGCCAGAGGTCCCATATGTAAACAACGGTTTTAACCTCTTAAACAACAGTGAAAGGGTCATTTAAATTGAACCAAGGAAACCACGAGGGTTACAGGTCATGAAGACCAACCCACGACTGTCCCTAAAGGACCAACAAGGAGGAATATGCCATGGTTAAACCAGGCTTACCGTAAGCAGCTAGTCGTCGCAGTCTCACACCTTTCGCGCCGAGGAGAGCAGGTCGACCCTGTTAAGAAAGAAGAGTATAATGTTAAAAACGTTGTAACATTTTAAATCACTGTTAAAGTAAAACATTTCTGGAAAGAAGACGAAGGGTAACTCTATATCTTACCTTGAAAATTAACGGAAATGTGACCACTGAAGAACAGCAAAACAACCACCAACATGAGGAAGAGGGAAACCTTCATCTACAACAAAGAAGAAAGAGCTTGATGTCACTATACGCAACCAACCACGACGGAGAATGATAACATCAATTACAGCAGCTATTTAGGCTTAGTCGTCTCTTCATATTTTGCTAAAGACTTACACAGCGATGAAAACCACGCCCAGCGGCCTGGATTCGAAGGGCCTTAACTCTTATGCCAAGCCAAAGAAACAGAAACTCCCTACAGTTCAAGGGTTTGGGACTGAGTGTGCAAATGGAAAAACCCCGAAGAAATAATCACCGGACCACGCTCAAAGCAAACAAACTTTTGGGTTACAACACTTCTTGCAGTGCTTTGGACGAGCCCACGAGGAGTGTAACCAGAAGAAGGACTACTAGCAGACAGTGCAATCGATGGAGCGGACAGGAAGGTGTTTGCAGAGCGGCTGGAGGCCCGAAGACAACGAAAGAATGTCGAACTAGGGTTTGAGACTACCCTTTTAACCTGCAAATACTTGGCTGGGAAGAGCCCACGTTGACAGTTTAATAATCAACATGCAGTGGGTAGAACACTATAGTTTTTAGCGCACAAGAATCCCAATGATGTGTAAACCAAATCATACGTTGGAAGGTTCTACAAGGTTCATTGCATCGAATGTCAACCACCTACATAATGTAAAATGCAATCACAAGAACCTTAGAACAATGATTAAAATATATCATAACATGAATCTCTACCTTTGCATGACTTGAACTCAAACTTATAAAGGAGGCACGTATCAAGAGTTGGTAAAGCCTAATTCAAGGGTAAACTATAGTTTATTTTCGTTGGCGCATTCTATACCTTATAACCCCTTTTCGTTGGCATATGCATAATGGCCTTACCATAAATTGTATTGTTTATAACAAAGTTTAGGCCTCTTATTCTTTTAATAAAAGATTCAACAACCTAGAAATTAAGCCTTAAAACTATTTTGTTGGCATTCTATCAGAGAGTATAATCTATGAAGGAATTGCCCTTTTTCATTTACGGAAGGTTTGGTACAAAACCTGTTTATAATAAGATATAAATCTTATTTTAAGTTACGTTTTGAAGCAGTCGTTGAGTAACACCTTAAATGGATAAACAAAGGTGACAAGTATTGTAGTAAGGATTAGATTTTGATAATAAATAACCTTTGGATGATTAATAACATTAATTAAACCATAATCTTTGAACAAGCTATGGAAAATAGAACTCTATGCATCAACGTTAATAGATTTCCTTTCAAGGGCAGTTTGAAATGAAGATGTAAACTTGTTAACTTCAGAGCTTGAAAAGGGAACAATAATATGTAAACCCTTATCTTTTACATTACGTTCTTATTATTTTCAATAACCCAATCCATCATGAGGTAAATGTATTTGTGCACATATGGAAGTAAACCATTGATCTCATAACTCTGCTACTCTTACTCTATTGCAAAGAATTAATAAGACATTTCTATACTTGACGACTATGATGGATATAGAATAGTTCAGTAGTCATTAAGAACCATGAATTTACTTCTACTAGAAAGAAGTACAGTTAATGAATTTACCTCATAAAGCGTCGGAAATTGTTTAGCATTTATTTCTTACTGAGATTTTATTTTTGCGGAGAACTTGTATTTAAATACTTTAGAATTTCGATAAGCAGCACCCAAACTCTTATCTGTAGTCTGTAAGAACAGGAAAACTTTCTGCATTAGCTCGAAAGCTAAGTAAGCCAAGTTTTTGCATGACAATCCCACCTTGTGGTCGCAAGAAGAAAACAAGTCAGTAAACTGAAAGGAGCTGTTCTATCACTAAACACAACCAACAGATAATTCAGATAACGAATTTGGTAACATATAACTAATTTAATAATTAGTTTACTGTAATTATGAAAAATTATATGCATTTTAAAATTTTAATTTTGTCGGAAAATTTGGGATTTTGACACTGCAACTAATTGATATGCTCCACCTGTAATGATAAGATCATCCACATATAAGGATATCAAACAAACATTTCCTTGTTTATCTGATTTAATATATAAGCTTGAATCATTTCTACCTTTGAGAAATCCTTGATATTTAAAGAAGGTGTCAATCTTGATATACCATGATCTAGGAGCATGTTTCAGTCCATAGATAGCTTTCTTTAACCTACACACAAGATGCTCATGTCCTTTCTGAACAAAACCTTCAGGTTGCACTAAGTATACTTCCTCTTTTAAATCACCATTTAGAAAAGCAGATTTGACATCTAACTGGTGTATTCTCCAGTTATGTTTAGTAGCTAATACAACTAACAATATGATAGTGTTTAACTTAGCTATTGGTGCATATGTCTCTTCAAAGTCAATCCCTTGTAACACCCCAGTTTTGACCCCATTTGCATCAAATGTATATGATGTATATATTGTAATTAATCATGGTGCGGAGCTAAAGGCTAAAAGCCCCACCATGGATTATTGTTTTATGTTTCGGCGATTAAAATCGTTGCCGATGGTATTTTGTGCTAGCCAAGAATGTTATAATTACAGACACCATGTACATATGCATTTTAATTAAAATACCCACAACCAGCTATGTCAATGCAGCCATAATGAGAAGGGGCATGATTTCCTAAGGATAGGGGGGAAGAATATTTAACCTTTGGGGCCAATCGGGAAAAGCCAAATGTCAATGGGAAAACCCATCAAACAGTCAACTACCTTTCTTCTCTTACTCACCCAATCATTTATTACTACCAGAAGTTGGTTGAGTTGGTTATTGCATGGGATGGGCAAGGTATGACAGCCCAAATTCGAATCGGAGAAGCCATCAGTTTTTGGGAAACGGGTTTTGACTCCTTGGGCAAGCGAAAACCCAAAAACGTAGGCCATTCTACCATGCTTTCACGTTGGCATGTTTTCCTCACCCATTTTTCCTTCACGTGAGCTCTCTCAGTCATTCAGAACTTCCTGTATGTGGAACCATTCATGTTTTTTGTTGTTACCTCACTTTGCTCAGGCTGAGAAATCGTTTTTGGTGGTTATTAGTGGCTGAGTTTACTTCCCCAAGTTTTGTTGCATTTTCCACACTGTTTCGAAGATGGAAATCGTTTTCTGGTAATGCCCAGTGAGGGGAAGAACAAACCCACAATTTTGGGTGTCGATTGAGTTCGTTTTGGCCACATTAGGGCCATAAACAAATCTGGAATTCGAATTGCTGCTAAGGGGGTTGTTTTACCCATCTGCAAATTCGTTTTTGGCTCCCAAGTCGATTTTCATCAATCCCAGATCTAGAAATTGTTGTGTATGCCTCTATTGTTTTAGTTGAACTATTTTTAGAATGGAAATAGGTTCTGAGCCTGCTTGATAAACCTAGTGTATGTAGGAGCCTCACAGACAAAGCTAGAGGGTTGACTTTCTTCTCTACACCCCCTGAATAGCACTGGAAGGGAAGGCATGGCTCGAGGGACTGCATAGTAGAGAAGGGGATGCTTCCTTGTGTTGGGTGTGTGTGGATATCTTAGAAGTTAGGCTAGTTTTGGTGCAGGTGTCCATAGCTCTTGGATTGAGCTCACTAGCTTAGCAACCAACCTTTCTAGCTCCATGTTATCCTGATAAACCCAACTGTGTTGGCTTGGCTGAGTTTTGTGTATCCTTGGCTACGTGTGAGCCTGCTAGTTTCCCCTTACTCCTTGAGGAATCATGACTAGCTTGGGGGTGGCGGTGTTGCTGAGTGATTGATGAGCACACTAGCCTATGGTTGGGTGGAACGTTGCAACGACGTAGCTAGTTGCGGGACAAGCTTCTGTTAAAGATAAGTATCTCTTGTGTTTAAAACCTTGCAACTATGTTTAATTTATAAATATGATGAACATGTTAATGTGTTGAATAAAATGTAAATGCTTTCGTTGTCTGATAGTAATTTATGCATCTGTGTATGTTTATTTCCAATGCATTTTATATTATGTTCATGGGGCTTAATTGCCTGGATTGTCAGCATTATAGTTGCGTCCTCTCGCAGGTAGAAGGGTGGGGACATCCCCTCTTGCTGAGAATAACCCTTAGCAACTAATCTTACCTTAAATTTGTCAATACTACCATCTGCTTTAAGTTTAGATTTGAATAGACATTTTGATCCTATGGGTATTTTATCTTTCGGTAATTCTACTAAATCCCAATTTTTGTTTCTCATAATAGAATTACATTCTTCATTCATTGCAATTACCCATTCTTCCCTATCGTTGGCTTGTTCACAATTTAATGGTTCTATGACATTCATTATACTAGTCATCAAGGCATAATCTCTAAACTTTATTGGAGGATGAATCTGTCAAGTTGACCTTATAGATACTACAATACATGCTGGAGTTCCATCCATGATTCTTCTGTCTTCTGTTATTTCATCATCTGAGGTAGTATCACTCATGCTTGATTCTTGTTCTTGCACCTATTGCTGATCCTGCACTTTTTGAAGAATTTTATCTATTTTGACATGCTCATTTGGGATCAGTTCTTCATCAACATTATTCATCCTGTTACACATATCTGTATTTTCATGAAATACAACATCTCTACTAGCAATCAATTTGTGTGAACTAGGATGAAACAGTTTGTATACTTTCTGATCATCACAGTAGCCAACAAAGATACATTCAATGGATTTTGCATCCAATTTCCTTCTGTCATCTTTAGGTATCTATGCAAAAGCCCTAGAACCAAATATTCTGAAATGACTAATTTCAAGTTTGTAGCCATGAAAGACTTCAAAGGGGGTTTGAAGTTCTAATTTCTTTGTTGGACTCCTATTCTTTAAGTACACAGCAGTGTTAATTGCTTCACCCCAAAAGCCATTAGAAATGTTTTTACCTTGGAGCATGCTTTGAGCACATTCTACCAATGTTCTGTGTTTCCTCTTAGCAACTCCATTTTGTTGAGGTGTATCAGTGACTGTGAATTGCTATTGGATTCCATTTTCTATACAGTATCTTTTAAAAGCTCCAGAAGTGTACTCACCACCTTGATCTGATCTGAGGATTTTAATGTATTTACCTATCTGCTTCTCAACTTTGATTCTAAATTCCTTGAAGTATTCGAAAACATCACTTTTCTTTTTTATGAAGTAAGCCCATGTGAACATGGATCTATCATCAACAAATATCAGAAAATACCATGCACCACCAAGTGATATGGTCTGCATAGGTCCACATACATCAATGTGTATTAGTTAAAGGAGTTCAGTCTATCTGTTCTCTTCATGGTTAGGAAATTCATTTTTGTGTTGTTTTACAAGTGCACAAGAAGCACATTCAATATGATCATTTTTAATGACAGGAAGACCCTCAACCATCGTCTTTTTCTCTAATAACATGAGATCATTATGATTGAGGTGTCCATACCTTTGATGCCACAATTCGACATATGAAAAAGTTGATGATGCTAGTGCCTGATGGTTTCCCTTGATTGCATCCATCTTGTACAATCCACCAAGTCGGAATCCTATCGCTATAACCCTATAATGTATCTTGGACATCGTTGACATGGCACTTATATTTATCAAATTCAACTTTTATATCATTATTGGTGATAGAAAAAACATATATTAAGTTCTTTTTATTCTTGGGGCATACATCACGTTATGTATCTGTTTAAATTGTCCATCAAGTAGGTTAACACTTATCACTCCATAACCTAGGACTTTGTGAGACCTGCTATCACCTAGATAGATGTATGTACCATCAAACGTTTCATCATACCAATCTCTATTACAGGACATATGGGAAGAAGCACCCGAATCTATGAACCATGCATTTTCATCATCCATCTCCGCAGACAAAGCATGTTCAGATATAAACAGTCTTAGGTTTTTAAATCCATTGACATCAGGGGTGTCTTTTCTAACATAATTTCCAATATGTTTTATGTATATATTGTTTGAGTCATTGTTTATCTTTTTAAAACAATCTCTAACTATGTGACCCGATTTACCACAATAATGGCATACAACATCTTTATTAGCACCAGATTCATTGCGTAACATACCTTTGTGTCTTGCACGAAACTTGCCTCTGTGTGTATTCCAGTGATTCCCTGTGTGTGGGTATCTGCCTCTTTCCATCGGTGCCTGATTTGCAGACTGAGATTCTGGCTCATAAATCTTCATTCGCTTCTTCTTGTATCAGGATTTTGCCTAGCTCTGTAAATGTAGGAGGGGTCTATCTTGCTGCAAGAGCTGAGATGAACAATTTGTAATCTGGCAAAAGACATTTTAATGTGATAGATACCAGATCAGTACTAGATACTTCTTCACCAATGTCACCCAGATTATCTCGAAAGTCTTTGATGCAGGAGAGGTATTTATTCATAGTTTCATTCACATCCATCTTGATAGACAATAATTTGGTCTTTAAAAACAAGATTTTATTAGAGTCATATGTCTCATACAAACCTTTCAGTTTGTCCCATGTGTCTTTAGACATCTTGCAATTTCTGATGTGAGGTATTATGTTGTCTTTTACAGACATACGGATCAACACTTTTGCTTGGGTTTTCCGCGAATTCCAATATGAGATTGACAAAGGATCTGTGTGCTTCTGTTCATCCCCTTTTACTATTTTCCACAGATCAAGAGCTTCAAGTACAGTAATTAGCTTGAATTTCCAATTTACATAATTCTCCCCATTCAATTTTGATGATTCAGTAATATATAAATCGGCCAAAGACATGTCCACCATTTTTACAGAACTGTAGGGAAAATAATTTCAACTAGACATAAGAAAAAAAAATCTGGCTCACCACTTCACTGTCAAATCAAGCCAACAGATCGGCGCTTGATGTCTGCAAGTGAGTCAGCCCTGGCCAAAATCGTCGTAAGGAAGAGGCTCTCCGACGCTTTTTTTACCTTTGATGAAGTGCACTGCCAGCGCACAAGCTGCTTCTGTAGGCAGCGCCACCGACGCTCTGTCTCTCCACAGTAGAGGCACCTCCAGCTCAAAGTCCGCTCTCACCACATGCGTCGGGTGGGTGAATACACTTCAGCAACGTGGGCGAACATCAATTAATGATCTCCTTTGACCTCCTTCAGCAACGTGAATGAATACACTTCCCCCACACTCACATGAAATTTGCAGCCTCTCCACACCCAAAAAAAAATGTAGGAGCGATTTCTCCACAATGTAGACTTAGTGTAACGTCCCCAACTTTCCGACTGGCGAAGAGGACACTACCAAGCCATTAACCATCCAGGAAAAACCGCCCCCATGAACATGAAGATACATAAAACCAAAATGCTTGAACATAAAACGTGCTAAGATGCATAATCCTTTACATACACAGCGGAAGCAAACATACATTCATTCAAGCATTCAACATGTTCATCATCATTCATTAAACAATAAATATAAATACAAAGACGAAATGGTCAAGAATACTTATCTTATAAAGGATTCGTCCCGCAACCAGCTACGTTGCTGCAACGCTCCACCCAACCTTAGGCCAGCGTGCTCCTTAATCTCTCAGCAACACTGCCACCCCCGAGCTGGGCATGATTCCCCAAGGAATAAAGAACAAGCATGCTTACACATAGCCAAGTATACACAAAACAACAAATCAGCCAAGCCAACACAGTTGGGTTTATCAGGCCATCCACAAATCAGCCAAGCCAACACAGTTGGGTTTATTAGGCCATCACAGAGCTGGGAAAGGCTAATTGCTAAGCTGGTGAGCTCATTGCAAAGCTAAGGACACCTACACCAAAACTAGCATGGCTTCTAGAACACCCACACACACCCAACACAAGAAAATCAGTCCCTTCTCTGCTACACAGTCCCTTGGGCCCTGACCTCCCTTCCAGTGCTATTCAGCGGTTGTGGAGAAGAAAGCCATCCCTCTAGCTCTGTCTATGTGGCTCCCAAACACACCAAGTTTATCAAGCAACCAAGCCCTCATCCCCACTCCAACATAGTCCGAAGACCAACCACTACATACACACAGCCAAACAAGCTATTCACAGCTTAGATAGGGGAAAACAACTCCTGAGTCGTTCTTGGCCCTATCGTGGCCAAAAAGACTCCATAACAACCTACAACAGCCCCAAAACATAATAGCAAACACAACCAACAAAACGTGGGGGAAACAACAGTCCGTTCTCAACAATGAAGCCACGGGAAACTTACACAATCCGAGAATGGAAAAGTAAACAAACTCTCAGCCCGTGCCTGAGAAAGAACATACACACAGGCCACCAACGGTAGGGAAACTACTCGCCCCCAGCCTAGAACGTCAACGGCCAAATCGGCACCCCCGGCCAAATCGACACCCCCAGCTTTCTACGTGAGGAACAATCACGAGTGGGAGAGTGCCCATGCAGTCGTGGGGAGAAAGGAATAATGGGTGTCGTGGTTTTTTTCCTGCTAGCGTGAGGGTCAACCTGCTGGTGGAGTGTGCGTGTGGGCAAGGACTGACAATCCTGCCACACTCCACTCCCTAGCAATAACTGCCCCAACTAACAGCAAAATTTTTAATGAGGTAGTTGGATGAGACAAGGGAAGGTGAGCAAATCAAAAGGGTGGTGACACATGGCTTTCCCCTATGGGCTCAAGGTTTAACAATTCCCCCTCCCTATCCTTAGGAATATCATGCCCTTTTTAATATGGTTGTAGTGAGCATAACTGGTTGGGGTTTATTTAATTAAAAGCATATTTACATGATGCCAAAACTATTATGTGTCGTATATCACGATATACCATCAGCAACGATTCCAATCGTCGAAACATAACACAACCAAATCGATGGTGGGGCTTTTGTCTTTAGCTCCACATCACGATTCATTACAATATATACATCACACACATTAATGCAAAAGGGGTCAAAACCGGGGTGTTACACTTAGTTTAATCACTGACATGGCCATTAGAGGAAATTTCAACTCAAAATGGGCCTCCTAAGGAAAATTAATAAAATAATAGTTAAAATAATAAAATAATATTTATTAATTTTGGAGAAAAAAAAGAAAAAACTACTTTTTTGTTCGTATTTTCGACATATCTCCCCGTTTTTTTACTCAAATTTCGACCGGGAGAGCTCGTTAAATTCCACATCCAACGAGCTCTCCCGGTCGAAATTTGAGTAAAAATAGAGGGAGATGTGTCAAAAATACGAAAAAAAAAAAGTAGTTTTTTATGATACCTATCCCCAAATTTATATTAAAAAATTGTTTAAGAGGTGCTTCCTTTTTGAATTTTAAAGCATTTTGATTAGCTAATACATGATGACATGGAATTTGTATTATTTTTGGAAGGCCCATTTTAAATTTAAATTTCCTCTAATGCTTACTGTTCTAGAATTCAAACAGCAATACCGATAGCAGTGGACATGGCCTTCACTTTGGCGGAATAGGCAAGAAAAAAAATTTACACGTAAAGAGAATCACATGGAACCAAAAATAATTAGCTCTGTAAAAAATATAATTTACTGTGATCTCATCACGTGGAAACGGTGAGCAGCAATCTCACTTTGAAGTGATTCTCCTTTCACACTCACGCCCAGCACTATGGCGGCTCACTTCAATGATGTCTACACACTCTCACAACCCAGCAGTGGCTTCCTTTACTACTCAGGATGGTTCCCTCAACCTCACACAGGAGCAACCCTGAACTTGGCTCTGATACCAAATTAGAAAAATCAATGAGGGAAACTAGCAAAACACAAAGGCTCGCTCAGACAGGAGGAGATGCACACTCATTTCAATTATATTAGTGAACAAAGGTTACATATATAGGAAAAATAATAAGCTAAGCTAGATCGAATAAATGTGGATCAAATCCTATAGCATAGGAGTTGTTTGAACAAGAAATCTAGATATAGAAAACATCAAGAATATATTTGCTACATTATATCTAACAAAATGTAGTTAATATCATATGAAGATAATGAAATTTATGACTAAATGTAAGTAATATTAAGGAAGGGAGAAGCTTTACTTCTTCCATTTAATATCTTTCTTTAATGTATAATCTTCACACATTTTAACACGTTTTTCAAAATATCCATAGTTTTGATGAGTTAAAAGGTTAGGAAAGAGGGTTTTGCTAGTATTTTAAAATTGAGATGAGAATATCCACTACATTTTAAGAGAAAATGCAATGCTGATTTTTTTTTCATTATAACATAAACATGCTTTTGGGATAGTTTATATGTTCAATAACAATCTTATGACTTATTGAGAAGAGCTAAGGAAGACAACTATCAAAAGAAAAAACTTAGAGGCGGAAGGATCCACGGGGAAAGCAGAAGGCAGAGGGATTGACGGAGGCATGGAGACGAGAAAAGGGGGAGGCTCTCACGCCTCCCCAGTTATGTCCTCAAAGGGATCACAGGTTGAGGGGATTTCGATCTCACTGGATGCGATGGAAGGAGAGGTTCAATCCAATCAAGAGCCAAAACCGAGAGGATAATCTACAAAGCGAAGGCCAAGTCAATGTATGCCCAAAGCGGCCCTAATACCTTCGATGCAGATCTGGTCTACTAAACTTAGAGATTGAATGCAATATATGCAAGACCATGCACTCATCAAGAAGTTTGTGGGAATGCAACTATCAGAGAAATCCCTCATATGGTGGATAAACTCATCTTGGAAACCTAAGGGGCACTATGACCTCTAACTAGAATCCAAGGGTTTCTTCACCATATCCTTTCTTAACGTGGAGTACATAAATATAATTATGGACAGAGGCCCCTACTTCTTTTACCCGGCAGGGTTATTCCCGAGACCCTTGAAGGAAAGATTCTACCCGGACAAGGAAGACATGAAAGTTGCGCCAGTATGGATTAGGCTTTACTCCTTACCATGCGAATATTGGGATCCAAAAATCTTGAAAGATCTAGGAAACGCTCTAGGGAAATTTATGAAGATCTTAGAACAAAACAAGTCTCAAAGATACACGGCCTATGCGAGAATAAGTGTTTACATGGATCTAACCAAAGAACTACCAAAAGCCATCAAAATGTCATGGGAAGATGAAGACTGGGTGCAAACCTTAGACTATGAGCAGATCCCATTTCAATGGCGTAGATGCCATGAGTACGGTAATCTATTTAGGGATTTCCCTATGAACACCCCAAAACCAACACCTAGGAAGGAAGAAGAAAAAAGAGACCAAGGGTTTACCCGGGTTTCATCTCGTAAAAGCGAAGGAGGAAAGCAAGACAACCAGGAGGTGAACAAAAAGGTCTCAATATCCAATAAATTTGAATCCCTAGAAGATCAACTAGAGGAAATACCTGATCAACACCAAGAAGGACAGCAGGGGGATCGCCACCAACAGGAAACAAAGGAGTACTCTGCTAAAATGATGGATGGCACCACAAAAGGAAGAACTCAAACGGGACATAGGGGATGAAGCAGAGGATATGGAAATAGGAGATTTGGATCAGTATGGAATTGAAAAAGCATGTGCAAATGTTGCGATGGTATATGTCCCATAATAGCAAGTGGTATTACTAAAGGAAGCCAACATCAAGGGAAGGGAGATAAATCAACTGGGCGTCAACCCAAGATCCTACAAGGAAAATAAGAGAAAGCATGAGGATTCAAGTAAGAAGACATGGAGGAAATCGAATAAGCAGAGAGTAGCGGAAGCGGGCCAACAATTGGTTGAATCAAGTTAGTAGTAAGTACCCTAATATTAAGGAAACCCTAGGGTTATAATCCCTTCTATTTTCAATTTCTCAATGAAGATAGTAACTTGGAATGTAAGAGGGTTAAAAAACCCTCAAAAATTAAAAATCCTATGAAAAAAGATCAAGAGGACAGGCCTAGCCATTGTGTTTCACTAAGAAACTAAATGCCCAATGAACCAGCTTCAGGAGATCAACAAAAAAAGTTGGAAAGGGAGTGAAGGAATGGGGATAGATGCAAGAGGGTATGTAGGTGGCCTAGGGATACTTTGGGATCCCAACAAAGTGCAACTATTAGGTTTTAATGGGAACCAATGTTTCATTTCTGCAGAATTCAAGGTAATTGGATTCTCAGTCTCAAGAATGCTTACCAATGTTTATGGGCCTCACAACTCCCGTGAGAAATTGAATTTCATCAAAACCATCAAAAACATCCATGAATGGACATAGGGGAAGCATTAGATCCCAAGGGGATACTTCAATCTCATAACCTCGCTGGATGAAAAGAAAGGAGGAAGACATAGGTTGGAGGAAGAATGTGAGGTCTTCATAGACACCATTGAAGATCTAAGGCTAGTATATATTACCCTGGGACAAGGGACCTAGAACAAAAAAGGAAGGGTGATAAACACATAACATCTCGTCTAGACCGTTTCTTAGTTTCAGAGTCAATAATGGAATCAGGCAGTGAAATTCACTCATCGGTTCTCTCGTCTGTGGGGTTAGATCATTGGCCAATAGAATTATGGTGGAGCAGTCTGAGTTCACAATTTAGAAAACCCTAGATTTGAACAATTTTGGCTTGGACACCCAGATTTCACTAAGAAGGTCAAGCGGTGGTGGGATGAATTAAGTGAAGGTGAAGGCCAAAGCATGTACAAGTTTCAACAGAAATTAAAAAGGATAAAAGAAAGAATCAAGAAATGGAACAGGGAGGAGTTTTAAAACATATTCACAAATGAAAAAATTCCTTGAAACTAGGATGGCGGAGATACAGACCACATGGATGAATTTAGGACATACCACTTAGCTTCAGGTAGAAGAAACTAGACTATGCACAAAAATAGAGGAGAGGGAACGCCAGGAGGAAATCCTTTGGTGCCATAAATCAAGAATTAGATAGCTCAAAGAGGGGGAAAGAAACACAAAATTCTTTCAGAGATCAGTCATCCAAGACATATCACAAAAAAAATTCTCTCGATTAAAAACTCTAGTGGCGAAAGGGTTCAAACAAGGGAAGAGATCGAGGAAGCCTTGAGCCATCACTTCAAGGAGATAATGACTGAGCCAAGACATGACAGAAGTAGGGGCATCGAAAAAATAGCCCAACACATCCTTCCTCTAGTTTCCCTAGAGAAAAATGAAATGCTAATGAAGTCAATCACACTCCTTGAAGTTGAAGAAAAGTTGTCCTCCAAATGGCGGATGGCAAGGCCCCATGCCTGGATGGATTCATGATAAATTTATTCCACCATTTTTGGGATATCATCAAGCAAGAAGTGTGGAAGATAGTGGAGGACTCTCGGGCATCTAGGAAGATTCTTCCAACCTTCAATGCTACTTTCCTCACCCTCATCCCAAAAAGTGAAGGGGCACACTCACCTATCAAATTTAGACCCATAAGCATGTGTAATGTCATTTATAAGATCATAACCAAGGTCATTGCGAATAGACTCAAACCCATCTTACCATCCCTGATCTCACTAGAACAATCAGCGTTTGTTGAAGGCCGGCAGATAATGGATGACATTATCCTGGTTCATGAAGTGCTACATTCAGTTAGAACAGAGAAAATCCATGGAATGATGGTTAAGCTTGATATTGTGGAATCCTATGACAAACTCAACTAACACTTTATGAGAGAAATGTTTAAATCCTTTGGATTTAAGGACATTTGGATTGATTGGGTCTTGAGTCTAGTATCCTCAGCTTTCTTCTCCATTCTTGTTAATGGAGTCCCTTCGGGTATAATAAAATCAACAAGAGGCATAATATAGAAAGACCCATTATATCCTTTCCTTTTCATCATTATAGAAGAAGGTTTGGGAATAACAATCACATCGTTACGAAACAACAAGGACTTAGGAGGGATCCTGGTTCACCCAAGGGCAGACATAAAAACACACCAATAGTTCGTTGATGACACTATGCGGATGGGCCACCCCTCCGTCCAAGAATTCAAAACACTCAAAGCTTGCTGAATAAATTTTGGAAAAGCTTCGAGACTGGAGGCTAACGATAAAAAATTTCAGATCTTTTTCTTTAGTACCCCCAGGATCACTAGACGTAATATTTGTTGAATCTTGTGTTTCAAAGAGAGCTCCCTTCCATCCAAATATCTAGGCGCCCCCCTTGTTGATTCAATGGTGTTACGGAGAGAAATTCCTATGGCTTGGGGTACCACAACAGACAGCTAGACTCCAGAAATCAATCTTTCCCAATATGCAATAGAAATAAAAACATCTAACACTAAAGGATCGAACCTCGTACCTTATTCCGGACGGTTGAAGTAGATCCCCGTTGAGCTTTCCAATCTTCAGCTTGAATTGTTATAGCACGTCCTCAACAACAAGTAAACAATACAAGCATACTATATTTCATGGTGTTAGATCTATTCTAGCATATATAATCAATAATGTATAAGCATTTGACATATTCTAACGGATGCAACATTCATTCAAATACACATTACTGGACAGGAAAAAATATTTCTATTAATATGAATCAGAGATTACAAGTGACAACCTCTGACGGCACGTCTGCGAACCGGAGAAACTGAATCCCCCACTTGGGCCTCCACCACCTCAATCCTCCATCACTCCGATAGCAAGCTCACTAACAAAGGCAAGCTTGGGAAGAACACAACAGTGCTCCAAAGGGACAAAGGGATGCAGACTCAAGTATAGTTCTGGAAACAATGGACTATAGTTTCGGTACTCTCAATTCTCTCTTATTGTTTTCAATGTCTCAATGGTTCCTTATATAGCTTTTCAAAGTGATACTGAAAGGTCGAATCCGTGCGATCTCAAGGCATATGGAAGGCCAGGAGTCATATGAGTTGGATTCAAGACAAGGAACGGTCCAACAGTTTTGGATTATGCACACAACCCGATGTATGCGACTATAGAGGGAATATCCGCGTATGTACGCGGTTATCGGGGAAAAGGCCGTGTATATCATTTTTCTAATGTTTTTAGGGATGGTCAATGATACATC
>LPNX010439682.1:2866-63029 GCA_001517045.1 Pseudotsuga menziesii
ACAGATGTCTGAGGCCTAACCCTGGTAGAAAGGTCGGTTGTAATTGGGGCTTCCCAGAAACCTTTGAAGCTGGGTCTTCTCTGTTATTTGTTCAAGGAACTTATCAAAAACCTGCAAAACATGTTTTTGCAGAACTATTTCTCCTTTTTGTATTTTGAAATCGAGGAACTCGATCTCTGTTTTCTCGATCTCCATTTTAATCTCGAAGAGCACTAACCCATGCTTATAACAGAGCTCATAGAATGACTGCAGATGCTTCAGGTGGTCCTGAAGATTCTTTGAACATACTAGGATGTCATCTATGAAAACTAATGCCCATTGTTTATCTCTAAAGATATCTTCCATTCTTTTCTGAAACTCTGAAAGGGCATTATTTATTCCAAACGGTAATACCTTCCACTGGTATTGACCATGCGGAACGACAAAGGAAGTTTTATACATATCTTCGGCCTTTATCCCAATTTGATAAAATCCAGATTTCAAATCAAATTTACTAAATATAACACAACCATTGATTCTCTGGAATAGACTAGACTTATCAGGTAATGGGTACCTGACTTTCTATAGAGCAGCATTAAGAGGTTTGTAATTTACTACCACGCATGGATTTCCTCTCTTTACCTTTGAGTGTTTGTTGACCACAAACGCTCACCAAGCCCACAGGCTTCGTGCAGGCTCGACCAAACTTTTCTTCAAAAGATCTTTGATTTCATCTTCACAAAACTTTCTTTCGGATGGAGACATAAGTCTTGCGGAGGCTTTCATTGGTTTGATCTTTTGCTGTGGATCAAATGGTAGAGAGACAAAGTACTTCTCTCTTTTCCAGAAATAATTTGGGCTCTCTGCACAACAATCTTTCTTGAGCTTCTCAGTGATATTGGCTAGCATCTTATTTCCATGAACTTCTGAGAACTCTTTACTTCTGTCCATTTTTGCTAGCTGGGCTGTATTAGTAGGCATGATAGCTCTAGGAATAGGCGTCGTACATCGCCTTGTTCCTCTTCTTGATGCAGGAAGAACAACTTGCTTCCCATTGATGAAACAAGTGAAAGTCATGGCGTTAGTATCTACAGTGTAAGGACTAACCTTATGAAACCAATATGCACCCAAAATAACATCTTCAGACATGTTATCCATTCTATATACTGTCAAAGCATCTTTCTTTTTACCCAATTGAACTGGGAACAAAATAGCTTTAGCTGTGAGAGCCATAGGCGTTCCTTCAATAGCAGCTCCTGCTTCATCTGTTTCTTCCCAATAAAAGGAAGGAAGAGTTGTAGTTTTAGCAAGGCATACTTTACAGCCTAAATCTATCATACAGTCCAAATTATAAACTTTGTATTCTTAAGGAAGGAATTGGGCTGACAGGAATACTTTAGGTCCTGATAGCAATGCTAGCTGAGGTTCTGGAGAAGAAGGAGGTGACATACTTCTTCTTCGGGCCTTTTCTTCTTGAGGAGCTTTCATTGCTCTATCAAAGTGTTTGCTCAGTTCTTCATCGGATGATTGCTCCTTTACTGTTTGGATGATTTTTATAGCACATTTAAGACTATCAATTTCGTCACAGAGTTGTCTAACAAGATTTTGCTTTTGTTTTATTGGCAATCTGATAGCTTGCTCTTTATCAGTCCTAAATGATTGTCTATCTTCATGACCTTCAGGATATCCTTTATACAATTCTTTAGGATTATAAGAGATAGAAGAGGGAGAAGAAACAATCTTCTGCTTACCTTTATCTTGCTCCAATTCCCTTAGCACTCTTCTCTTATCTTCTTTTAATGCTTCTCTTATCCTGTACTGGTATGGTTGAGTTACTGAAAGTTGCAGATCAATCTCTGCCAGTTTCTTTTCAAGCTCTTGGATTCTGCTGAGAGAGAACATATCTAGAGAAAAGGTAAAATTAGGCGGCTCGAACCCCCCCAAATTTGGCACATCATCAGAATCAGAGATTGATGAGGGGTCAAATTTTGCTAAAGTAGCATCTGGCTTGGAGGCAGAATCCGACAAAGCAATTTCTGGAGAATCAGAATCATCATCTTCTGATGGAAGGAAGTGAAGTTGACCAGAAGGGTCTTCATCAGCATGAGGCAACTTCCACCAATGTGGATCAACATGTTCACAGAAAGCAACAAGATTGGGCTTGCTTTTCTCCTTAGGGCATTTGTTAGTCCAATGGCCTTTGTTGCCACAAATAAAACAGACTTCCTTATATGTTTGCTAAGATCACCTTTTGATAAACTTACGAGGCGTCTTCTTCTTTGGGAAGGGCAGATTTCTGGATCTAGCCTTTTGGAATTTCAAGGGTTTGTCAGGATAGTGATATCGCGGCTTACTGCTATAAAACCCTTTCAGCTTCTTCTTTTTGCAATGGCAGGAATCTTTGAGATGTCCTCTGCCATAGGCACCACATCCCCATTCTTGTAATCTAGAAACATTTTTACAGAAGGATGGAGAAAACATAGACTGATGCCTTTTGAAATCTTTATCAACCCTTTTAGCAAGACAATGTTCTTGCCATGTTTCAGCAATATGATTATGCAGTTGTGCCAGAGAAAGATCTCTGTAATTAATATTCTTGTCTTTCATATATTTCTCAACTGCATCGGGCACGTGTCCTGGAAATCTTCTCAAATAATGTTTGAGATATGCTAGATTATGATCTTTCCCAGACTGAATAAGAAATATTTGCATATAGCAGAAATATGCTTCGGCCTGTGACAAGTCACAGAGGCGGGCAGACATATAGAGAGAGGCCAGATGTTCTGAGTCATCTACATCATCGGCTCCATGAAATTTTTTACCAAGGGCCAACAGTATTTGTTGGTCTGCATCATCAGCTTGCATCATTGCATTACGGGACTCTGGTGGCAACCATCTCCACCAGTCATTTGCTAATCCTGAAAGACCAGCAACTATCTGTGCAGCTAATGTCTGACCTGTAATAGTGGGATCTTGCATTCTCTTGGAAAGGATCCAATGGAACAAGAGTGTGATGGCATCCTTAATCTCACTTCTGGTTTGACACTGAATATTGAGCACTAGTTGCTGAGGCATAGAGGAAATGAGATTGTTAATAGAATTAATCCCAAATGACGTCTTAACTTTAGGGGCCTGGGATGCATCTCTCATTGGTTCATCAAACTCGACCTTCACTGCTGAAGGTTGATTTCTTCTATGTCTGTCAGAAGATGGTCTAGCAGGCCTAGCTTTGTATCAAATACAGAGATTTTTTCTTTTTCTTCTAACACAAAACTTTTTAACTCTAGAAGATTTTTAGCCATATCATCAATGTTCTGTGCTGTTAAATTTCCTTGCATATTTCCCCAATTCATCAACTTTATCTCATCAGAAACAGACTCATCTGGACCTGATGACCTAGCAGGCAAGAATTCTTTCTTGGTACTGCCATCTGTAGAGTATTGCCTAAAAGGAGCTTCAGGCATGTTTCGGCCAGGGAAATATGATTTTCTACCATGTAAGTTTGCTTCAAAGGATTCATTCTACCTTGGAAGACTGAACATTCCTAGGCTGGGCTTTTCTTTGAAATGTTGAATCTTTTGGAGTAGTTTCCGGCAAGCAGGGAAATTTTTGTGTTGGCCTCTATGTTCGACATCATAAAGACCTGTGTAGGATATTGTTGACTCTGAAGGAGAGGCATTTTTTGCTTTTATGATTTTTTCAGAAGAAGTAGAAGATATAGAGGAAGATCTAACAAGAGGAGGTGCAAAGGAAGGTGTCGGATAAGAATCTGGAACTCGGAATGAACTAGACTGTCTGTCAAATGTCAGAGGTCTATTGGAAATGGATTTTGTCATGAATTCTTTGTCTCTAAGTTCATTGTATCTGACTTCCCACTTTTGAAAATATTTGATACTAGTCCAATCAAATGTGACAAGTTGCACTTGCTTTGACTTGTCCTTTTCCACCACGCCCCATGCTTAGCAGGCGTGAACTCTGATGGAATTTTGAGAGAAGTGGGGGAAGAGTGCCGTTGCCAAAACGGACACAGACATCAGCTTTGAGCTGAATTATTTTGGAACCAGACATCATCTTAAAACCTTGAGGAAGGATGTAGGCTTTAAGCAGATTATATATATGCGGATTGTCTAAGCTAACAGAATACTTAGGAAAGATGGTTCTGAATGAGGGACCTTCATGCAGAGGAGCGGTGAAACCGTCGATTATTGCATCTAAAAATTTCCTATGATGGGTATCGACTGCTACACATAAAGAAGAAATATTTAAGTATGGGCGGACAAGCGGACCAAGGCCTAATCAGATTGCGCCAAGATGAGTATATTTGAATCCGGATTTTATAGCCCAATCTATTTGATGCTTTTCTAGTAGATTGATGTGTACAGGGTCTTCGCTATCCAAAAAATAAATATCAGTAGAAAGATGGAGAAAACATAGATTGATGCCTTTTGAAATATTTATCAACCCTTTTAGCAAGACAATGTTCTTGCCATGTTTCAACAATATGATTATGCAGTTGTGTCAGAGAAAGATCTCTGTAATTAATATTCTTGTCCTTCATATATTTCTCAACTGCATCGGGCACGTGTCCTGGAAAGCTTCTCAAATAATGTTTGAGATATGCTGAATTATGAGCTTTCCCAGACTGAATAAGCAATCTCTGCATATAGCAGAAATATGCTTCGGCCTATGACAAGTCACAGAGGCAGGCAAACATATAGAGAGAGGCCAAATGTTTTGAGTCATCTACATCATCGGCTCCATGAAATTATTTACCAAGCACCAACAGTATTTGTTGGTCTGCATCATCAGCTTGCATCATTTCATTGCGGGACTCTGGTGGTAACCATCTCCACGAGTGATTTGCTAATCATGAAAGACCAGAAACTATCTGTGTAGCTAATGTCTGACCTGTGATAGTGGGATCTTGCATTCTCTTGGAAAGGATCCAATGGAACAAGAGTGTGATGGCATCCTTAATCTCACTTCTGGTTTGACACTGAATATTGAGCACTAGTTGCTGATGCATAGAGGAAATGATATTGTTAATAGAATTAATCCCAAATGAGGTCTTAACTTTAGGGGCCTGGGATGCATCTCTCATTGGTTCATTAAACTTGACCTTCACTCCCGAAGGTTCACCATGGCTCTGCATTGACAACATTTGCAAGTATCTAGGCTCTAATGCAGGCTTGAAAGACTTAAAGTGGCCAATCCATTCTTTAACTTCCTGGAATTCAGCTTCGGACTGTCCAAATTCAAATTCAGGTTTTTCTTCACTTTGTTCAGGAATGCTGAACATACCGAATGACCAACTTCTTTCGATCTTTTTCTCTGTAGGCTTTCTAATATTTCCTTGGGTGGCTGGGGCATAGACTTCTTGACTGATTCCGGGAGCTTTCTTCTTAAGATTCTGGGTTTGGCTAATTAGTTCTTATAGTTTAGCCAATCTTAACTCAGTCTTTTTTGCAGCAGTGCTAACTGCAATCTTGATTTATTCTGTGTCTGTCAGAAGATGGTCTAGCAAGCCTAGCTTTGTATCAAGTACAGATATTTTTTCTTTTTCTTCTAACACAGAACTTTTTAACTCCAGAATATATTTAGCCATATCATCAATGTTCTGTGTTGTTAACTTTCCTTGCATATTTCCCCAATTCATCAACTTTATCTCATCAGAAACAGACTCATTTGGACCTGATGACCTAGCAAGCAAGAATTCTTTCTTGGTACTGCCATCTATAGAGTATTGCCTAAAAGGAGCTTCAGGCATGTTTCGGCCAGGGAAATATGATTTTCTACCCTGTAAGTTTGCTTCAAAGGATTCATTCTACCTTAGAAGACTGAACATTCCTAGGCTGGCCTTTTCTTTGAAATGCTGAATCTTTTGGAGTATTTTCCGGCAAGCAGGGCAATTTTTGTGTTGGCCTCTATGTTCGACATCATAAAGACCTGTGTAGGATATTGTTGACTCTGAAGGAGAGGCATTTTTTGGTTTTATGCTTTTTTCAGAAGAAGTAGAAGATATAGAGGAAGATCTAACAAGAGGAGGTGCAAAGGAAGGTGTCGGATAAGAATCTGGAACTCGGGTATATTGGGAAAATCGTCGTGCCAATTTTATTAAGCACCTAAGGGCCAACATGGAGATAGATAATAGAGAGAACCAGTGGTTCAAATTCAAACTCCATTACGAAGGTAGATAGTACAAACCATTGGACCATACTATATTCAGACCCTACAAACCTGAGACACAACACTACCTGGTCTTGTTGGACAGACATCTTGCTTGATAATTTATGTCCTCGGGTAGATTGGGAAAATCGTCGTGCCAATTTTATTGAGCACCTAAAGGCTGACATGGAGATAGCTGCTGAGAGAGAACATATCTAGAGAAAAGGTGAACTTAGGCGGCTCGAACCCCCCCAAATTTGGCATATCATTAAAATCGGAGGATGATGAGGGGTCAAATTTTGCTAAAGTAGCATCTGGCTCGGAGGCAGAATCCGACAAAGCAATTTCTGGAGAATCATAATCATCATCTTCTGATGGAAGGAAGAGAAATTCACCAGAAGGGTCTTCATCAGCATGAGGCAACTTCCACCAATGTGGATCAACATGTTCACAAAAAGCAGCAAGCTTGGGCTTGCTTTTCTTCTTAGGGCATTTGTTAGTCCAATGGCCTTTGTTGCCACAAATAAAACATCTTTCCACATCGGAACCTTGAAAGATAGGATTAGGATCACAGATGAATTCACCTCTGAACTTTGACTCGACTCTGTAGTCAAGTGGAATTTCTGTAACAGTTACCCTGGATTCAATCTAATCTCCTTCCAGGCTTCGGCGGATGAACTTCTACCGTGTGAATATAGTATGGTCCAATGGTTTGTACTGTCCACCTTCGTAATGGAGTTTGAATTTGAACCACTGGTTCTCTCTGTAATCTATCTCCATGTCGGCCTTTAGGTGCTCAATAAAATTGGCACGACGATTTTCCCAATCTACCCGAGGACAGAAATTATCAAGCAAGATGTCTGTCCAACCAGACCAGGTAGTGTTGTGTCTCAGGTTTGTAGGGTATGCACATATAATGATATAACCTTCTTCCCTGCAACATTGGAGAATGAGATTATAATATTTCCATGGCATATGGCCATCTCCAATGTCAATGTACCAGGCTGCATCCTGGTCATCTCGATCCATCCATATCTCTCTGCAATTCCGCAACTTTTCCTGAGCGTCTGTAAAACTGTAAAATGCTTCTTTCTCCCAGCGCTCCATAATTTCTATCTTCAGTGGGGAGGACTGAATGTGCTTGATCAAAATTAATTGCAGAAATCTTTTTGTTTCATCGGTAGAAGCACACTCTAGAGTTTGGATCCGGACATTTTCAGGAACTCAATTGTCCCATGGAAGGAGGAACAATCCTTCTTTGGCTCGCAACTTTTCTCGCTCTTCTTCTGAGATTGGAACTTTTCCTTTATCTTTCTACGTTCCTGAACTTGATTCTCCAACAAAAAAAATCTTCAATGCAACTTTGTTGTTCTGCTCTCTGGTGAGCATATCAGCAAGACAATTTAGTGAACCAGGCTTATATACAATCTCAAAATGAAAATTGCTAAGCCATATAAACCATTTAAGAACGCGACTACTATTTTTTGCCATCAAATTTTCATTCTTAAAAATACCATGCATTATTTTAAGATCAGTTCTAATAATAAACTTGACTGGTTTGAGGAAAATAATGAAATGCGATACAGTCTTTTTGACTGCGATAATCTCCTTATGGCTCGATGGATAGTTCAACTCTGCTGCTTTAAAAGAACCTGAGCCATATCCACAAATATTTTCTTTGCGGCTTACTTCTTCAAGAAGAACTCCACCCCATGTGGAAGATGAGGCATCTATCTCAATGATCAATTGAGCATTACCTGTGGGCAAAGACAATGTCGGCAACTGCATAACTTTCTGCTTGATTTTCTGAACAACAGTTGTCATCTAGGATATCCATGGTTTAGGATTTTTCTTTAATCTCTGCTGCAACACATGGATGTCTGAGGCCCGACCCTTGTAGAAAGGTCGGATGTAATTGAGGCTTCCCAGAAACCTCTGAAGCTGGGTCTTATCTGTTATTTGGTCAGGGAACTTATCAAAAACCTGCAAAACATGTTTTTGTAGAACTATTTATCCTTTCTGTATTTTGAAACCGAGGAACTCGATCTCTGTTTTCCCGATCTCCATTTTAATCTCGGAGAGCACTAACCCATGCCTATAACAGAGCTCATAGAATGACTGCAGATGCTTCAGGTGCTCCTGAAGATTCTTTGAACATACCAGGATGTCATCTATGAAAACTAATGCCCATTGTTTATCTATAAAGATATCTTCCATTCTTTTCTGAAAATCTGAAGGGGCATTATTAATTCCGAACGGTAATACCTTCCACTGGTATTGACCATGGGGAACGACAAAGGCAGTTTTATACCTATCTTCGGCCTTTATCCCAATTTGATAAAATCCAGATTTCAAATCAAATTTACTAAATATAACACAACCATTGATTCTCTGGAATAGACTAGACTTATTAGGAAATGGGTACTTGACTTTCTGTAGAGCAGCATTAAGAGGTTTCTAATTTACCACCAGGCGTGGCTTTCCTTGCTTTACATCTGAGTATTTGTTGACCACAAACGCTCGGCAAGCCCACGGGTTTCGTGCAGGCTCAATCAAACTTATCTTCAAAAGATCTTTGATTTCATCTTCAAAAAAATTTCTTTCGGATGGAGACATAAGTCTTGCGGAGGCTTTCATTGGTTTGATCTTTTGTTGTGGATCAAATGGTAGAGAGACAAAGTACTTCTCTCTTTTCAAGAAAGCATTTGGGCTCTCTGCACAGCAATATTTCTTGAGCTTCTCAGCGATATTGGCTAGCATCTTATTTCCATGAACTTCTGAGCACTCTTTACTTCTGTCCATTTTTGCTAGCTGGGATAGATTAGTAGGAATTATATCTCTGGGAATAGTCGTCGGACATCGCCTTGTTCCTCTTCTTGATGCAGGAAGAACAAATTTCTTCCCATTGATGAAACAAGTGAAAGTCATGGCGTTAGTATCTACAGTGTAAGGACTAACCTTATGAAGCCAATCTACACCCAAAATAACATCTTTAGACATGTTATCCATTCTATATAATGTCAAAGCATCTTTCTTTTTACCAAATTGAACTGGGAAAAAAATAGCTTTAGTTGTGAGAGCCACAGGGGTTCCTTCAATAGCAGCTCCTGCTTCATCTATTTCTTCCCAATAAAAGGAAGGAAGAGCTGTAGTTTTGACAAGGCATACTTGACAGCCTGAATCTATCATACAGTCCAAGTTATAAACTTTGTATTCTTCAGGAAGGAATTGGACTGACAGGAAGACTTTAGGTCTTGATAGCAATGCTAGCTGAGGTTCTGGAGAAGAAGGAGGTGACATACTTCTTCTTCGGGCCTTTTCTTCTTGAGGAGCTTTCATTGCTCTATCAAAGTGTTTTCTCAGTTCTTCATCGGATGATTGCTCCTTTTCTGTTTGGATGATTTTGATAGCACATTTAAGACTATCAATTTCGTCACAGAGATGTCTAACAAGCTTTTGTTTTTCTTTGATTTGCAATCTGATAGCTTGCTCTTTATTAGTCCTAAAGGATTTTCTATCTTCATGACCTTCAAGATATCCTTGATACAGTTCTATATGATTATATGAGATAGAAGAGGGAGAAGAAACAATCTTCTGCTTACCTTGATATTGCTCCAATTCTCTAAGCAGTCTTATCTTATCTTCTTTCAATGCTTCTCTTAGCCTGTACTGGTATGGATGAGTTACCGAAAGTTGTAGATCAATCTATGCCAGTTTATTTTCAAGCTGTTGGGTTTTGTTGAGAGAGAACATATCTAGAGTTTATCGGTAGAAGCGTACTCTAGAGTTTGGATCCGGACAATTTAAGGAACTGAATTGTCCGACGGAAGGAGGAACAATCCTTCTTTGGCTCGCAGCTTTTCCTTTATCTTTCTGCGTTCATGAACTTGATTCTCCAATAGAAAACATATTCAATGAAACTTTTTTGTTCTGTTCTCTGGTGAGCATATCAGCAAGATAATTTAGTGAACCAGGCTTATATACAATCTCAAAATGATAATTGCTAAGCCATATAAACCATTTAAGAACGCGACTACTATTTTCTGCCATCAAATTTTCATTCTTAAAAATACCAGGCATTATTTTAAGATTAGTTCTAATAATAAACATGACTGGTTTGAGGAAAAGAATGAAATGCGATACAGTCTTTTTGACTACGAGAATCTCCTTATGGCTCGATGGATAGTTCAACTCTGCTGCTTTAAAAGAACCTGAGCCATATCCACAAATATTTTCTTTGCCGCTTACTTCTTCAAGAAGAACTCCACCCCATGTGGAAGATGAGGCATCTGTCTCAATGATCAATTGACCATTACCTATGGGCAAAGACAATGTCGGCAACTACATAACTTTCTGCTTGATTGTCTGAACAGCAGTTGTCATCTGGGATGTCCATGGTTTAGGATTTTTCTTTAATCTCTGTTGCAACACATGGCTGTCTGAGGCCTGACCCTTGTAGAAAGGTCAGATGTAATTGAGGCTTCCCAGAAACCTGTGAAGCTGGGTCTTATATATTATTTGGTCAGGGAACTTATCAAAAACCTGCAAAACATGTTTTTTGCAGAACTATTTCTCCTTTCTATATTTTGAAACTGAGGAACTCGATCTCTGTTTTCCCGATCTCCATTTTACTCTTAGAGAGCACTAACCCATGCTTATAACAGACCTCATAGAATGACTGCAGATGCTTCAGGTGCTCCTGAAGATTCTTTGAACATACCAGGATGTCATCTATGAAAACTAATGCCCATTGTTTATCTCTAAATATATCTTCCATTATTTTCTGAAACTCTGAAGGGGCATTATTTATTCCGAATGGTAATACCTTCCACTGGTATTGACCATGGGGAACAACAAAGGTAGTTTTATACCTATCTTCGGCCTTTATCCCAATTTGATAAAATCCAGATTTCAAATCAAATTTACTAAATATAACACAACCATTGATTCTCTGGAATAGACTAGACTTATTAGGTAATGGGTATTTGACTTTCTATAGAGCATCATTAAGAGGTTTGTAAATTACCACCAGCCGTGGCTTTCCTCGCTTTACCTCTGATTGTTTGTTGACCACAAACGCTTGGCAAG
Organism: Pseudotsuga menziesii; assembly: GCA_001517045.1. Classification (NCBI taxonomy): domain Eukaryota; kingdom Viridiplantae; phylum Streptophyta; class Pinopsida; order Pinales; family Pinaceae; genus Pseudotsuga; species Pseudotsuga menziesii. Next base: position 14,099 of record LPNX010439682.1, read on the forward strand.
CCCACGGGCTTCATGCAGGCTCGATCAAACTTTTCTTCAAAATATCTTTGATTTCATCTTCACAAAACTTTCTTTTGGATGGAGACATAAGTCTTGCGGAGGCTTTCATTGGTTTGATCTTTTGCTGTGGATCAAATGCTAGAGAGACAAAGTACTTCTCTCTTTTCCAGAAAGCATTTGGGCTCTCTGCACAACAATATTTCTTGAGCTTCTCAGCGATATTGGCTAGCATCTTACATGGGTACTTCACTTAGTGAACCTCTCACATAGCACGTGCGATCATGGGATATTAAAGAATACCCTTAATTTCTAGAGATATTGCCCCAAACTCTTTTTGTTGAAACCCCCTCCCAATACTTAAAACCTCCTCCCCACCCCTTTTTATACCTCAATCCTTATAAACCACCCTACCTACCCCCACCTTAAACCCCTCATCCCCCCAATACATGCAATATATTGGTTCAATTTTTTATAATTTTAAAACCCACAATATGAACTAACGTGATAGGATATTGGTCAACAAGTGAAGCCCCCGTGGCATCTTATTTCCATGAACTTCTGAGAACTCTTTACTTCTGTCCATTTTTGCTAGCTGGGCTGGATTAGCAGGCATGATAGATCTAGGAATAGGCGTCGGACATCTCCTTGTTCCTCTTCTTGATGCAGGAAGAACAACTTGCTTCCCATTGATGAAACAAGTGAAAGTCATGGCGTTAGTATCTACAGTGTAAGGACTAACCTTATGAAGCCAATATGCACCCAAAATAACATCTTCAGACATGTTATCCATTCTATATATTGTCAAAGCATCTTTCTTTTTACCAAATTGACCTGGGAACAAAATAGCTTTAGCTGTGAGAGCCACAAGGATTCCTTCAATAGCAGCTCCTGCTTCGTCTGTTTCTTCCCAATAAAAGGAAGGAAGAGATGTAGTTTTGGCAAGGAATACTTGACAGCCTGAATCTATCATACAGTCCAAATTATAAACTTTGTATTCTTCAGGAAGGAATTGGACTGGCAGGAAGACTTTAGGTTCTGATAGCAATGCTAGCTAAGGTTCTGGAGAAGAAGGAGGTGACATAATTCTTCTTTGGGCCTTTTCATCTTGAGGAGCTTTCATTGATCTATCAAAGTGTTTTCTTAGTTCTTCATCGGATGATTGCAGCTTTTCTGTTTGGATGATTTTGATAGCACATTTAAGACTATCAATTTCATCACAGAGCTGTCTAACAAGCTTTTGTTTTTCTTTGATTTGCAATCTGATAGCTTGCTCTTTATCAGTCCTAAAGGATTGTCTATCTTCATGACCTTCAGGATATCCTTTATAAATTTCTATAGGATTATAAGAGATAGAAGAGGGAGAAGAAACAATCTTCTGCTTACCTTGATCTTGCTCCAATTCTCTGAGCAATCTTCTCTTATCTTCTTTCAATGCTTCTCTTAGCCTGTACTGGTATGGCTGAGTTACCGAAAGTTGCAGATCAATATCTACCCGTTTCTTTTCAAGCTCTTGGGTTCTACTGAGAGAGAACATATCTATATTTTATCGGTAGAAGCATACTTTAGAGTTTGGATACGGACATTTTCAGGAACTGAATTGTCCCACGGAAGGAGGAACAATCCTTCTTTGGCTCGCAGGGTTTCTCACTCTTCTTCTGAGATTGGCGCTCTTCCTTTATCTTTCTGTGTTCCTGAACTTGATTCTCCAACAGAAAACATCTTCAATGAAACTTTGTTGTTCTGCTCTCTGGTGAGCATATTAGCAAGACAATTTAGTGAACCATGCTTATATACAATCTCAAAATGAAAATTGCTAAGCCATATAAACCATTTAAGAATGCGACTACTTTTTTCTGCCATCAAATTTTCATTCTTAAAAATACCAGGAATTATTTTAAGATCAGTTCTCATAATAAACTTGACAGGTTTGAGGAAAAGAATGAAATGCGATACAGTCTTTTTGACTGCGAGAATCTCCTTATGGCTCGATGGATAGTTCAACTCTGCTGCTTTAAAATAACCTGAGCTATATCCGGAAATATTTTCTTTGCTGCTTACTTCTTCAAGAATAACTCCACCCAATGTCGAATATGAGGCATCTGTCTCAATGATCAATTGACCATTACCTGTGGGCAAAGACAATGTCGACAACTGCATGACTTTCTGCTTGATTGTCTGAACAACAGTTGTCATCTGGGATGTCCATGGTTTAGGATTTTTCTTTAATTTTTGCTGCAAAACATGGATGTCTAAGGCCTGAACCTTGTATAAAGGTCGGATGTAATTGAGGCTTCCCAGAAACCTTTGAAGTTGGGCCTTATCTGTTATTTGGTCAGGGAACTTATCAAAAACCTACAAAACATGTTTTTGTAGAACTATTTATCCTTTCTGTGTTTTGAAATGGAGGAACTCAATCTCTATTTTCCTGATCTCCATTTTACTCTCGGAGAGCACTAACCCATGCCTATAACATAGCTCATAGAATGACTGTAGATGCTTCAGGTGCTCCTGAAGATTCTTTGAACATACCAGGATGTCATCTATGAAAACTAATGCCCATGTTTATCTATAAAGATATCTTCCATTCTTTTCTGAAAATCTGAAGGGGCATTATTAATTCCGAACGGTAATACCTTCCACTGGTATTAACCATGGGGAACGACAAAGGAAGTTTTATACCTATCTTCAGCCTTTCTCCCAATTTGATAAAATCCAGATTTCAAATCAAATTTACTAAATATAACACAACCATTGATTCTCTCGAATAGACTAGACTTATCAGGTAATGGGTACTTGAATTTCTGTAGAGCAGCATTAAGAGGTTTGTAATTTACCACCAGGCGTGGCTTTCCTTGCTTTACCTCTGAGTGTTTGTTGACCACAAACGCTCAGCAAGCACACGGGATTCGTGCAGGCTCGATCAAACTTTTCTTCAAAAGATATTTGATTTCATCTTCACAAAACTTTCTTTCGGATGGAGACATAAGTCTTGCGTAGGATTTCATTGGTTTGATCTTTTGATGTGGATCAAATGGTAGAGAGACAAAGTACTTCTCTCTTTTCCAGAAATCATTTGGGATCTCTGCACAACAATATTTCTTGAGCTTCTCAGCGATATTGGCTAGCATCTTATTTCCAAGAACTTCTGAGAACTCTTTACTTCTGTCCATTTTGGCTAGCTGGGCTGGATTAGCAGGCATGATATCTTTGGGAATAGTCGTCGGACATGGCCTTGTTCCTCTTCTTGATGCAGGAAGAACAACTTGCTTCCCATTTATGAAACAAGTGAAATTCATGGCGTTAGTATCTATAGTGTAAGGATTAACCTTATGAAGCCAATCTGCACCCAAGATAACATCTTCAGACATGTTATCCATTCTATATACTATCAAAGCATCTTTATTTTTACCAAATTGAACTGGGAACAAAATAGCTTTAGCTGTGAGAGCCACAGGGGTTCCTTCAATAGCAGCTCCTGCTTCATCTGTTTCTTCCCAATAAAAGGAAGGAAGAGCTGTAGTTTTGGCAACGCATACTTGACAGCCTGAACCTATCATACAGTCCAAATTATACACCTTGTATTCTTTAGGAAGGAATTGGACTGACAGGAAGACTTTAGGTCCTGATAGCAATGTTAGATGAGGTTCTGGAGAAGAAGGAGGTGACATACTTCTTCTTTGGGCCTTTTCTTCTTGAGGAGCTTTCATTGCTCTATCAAAGTGTTTGCTCAGTTCTTCATCGGATGATTGCTCCTTTTCTGTTTGGATGATTTTGATAGCACATTTAAGACTATCAATTTCATCAGAGAGCTGTCTAACAAGCTTTTGTTTTTCTTTGATTTGCAATCCGATAGCTTGCTCTTTATTAGTCCTAAAGGATTGTCTATCTTCATGACCTTCAGGATATCCTTTATATAGTTCTATAGGATTATAAGAGATAGAAGAGGTTGAATAAACAATCTTCTTCTTACCTTGATCTTGCTCCAATTCTCTGAGCAGTCTTCTCTTATCTTCTTTCAATGCTTCTCTTAGCCCGTACTGGTATGCCTGACTTACCGAAAGCTGCAGATCAATATCTGCAAGTTTCTTTTCAAGCTCTTGGGTTCTACTGAGAGAGAACATATCTAGAGTTTATCGGTAGAAGCATACTCTAGATTTTGGATCCGGACATTTTCAGAAACTGAATTGTCCCATGGAAGGAGGAACAATCCTTTTTTGGCTCGCAGCTTTTCTCGCTCTTCTTCTGAGATTGGTGCTTTTCCTTTATCTTTCTGCGTTCCTAAACTTGATTATCCAACAGAAAACATCTTCAATGCAACTTTGCTGTTCTACTCTCTGGTGAGCATATCAGCAAGACAATTTAGTGAACCAGGCTTATATACAATCTCAAAATCAAAATTGCTAAGCCATATAAACCATTTAAGAATGCGACTACTATTTTCTGCCATCAAATTTTCTTTCTTAAAAATACCAGGCATTATTTTAAGATCAGTTCTAATAATAAACTTGACTGGTTTGAGGAACAGAATGAAATGCGATACAGTCTTTTTGACTGCGAGAATCTCCTTATGGCTCGATGGATAGTTCAACTCTACTGCTTTAAAAGAACCTGAGCCATATCCACAAATATTTTCTTTGCCGCTTACTTCTTCATGAAGAACTCCACCCCATGTGGAAGATGAGGGATCTGTATCAATGATCAATTGACCATCACCTATGGGCAAAGACAATGTCGGCAACTGCATAACTTTATGCTTGATTGTTTGAACAACAGTTGTCATCTGGGATGTCCATTGTTTAGGATTTTTCTTAAATCTCTGCTGCAACACATGGATGTCTGAGGCCTGACCCTTGTAGAAAGGTTGGATGTAATTGAGGCTTCCCAGAAACCTCTGAAGCTGGGTCTTATCTGTTATTTGGTCAGGGAACTTATCAAAATCCTGTAAAACATGTTTTTGTAGAACTATTTCTCCTTTCTGTATTTTGAAATTGAGGAACTCGATCTCCATTTTACTCTCAGAGAGCACTAACCCATGCTTATAACAGAGCTCATAGAATGGCTGCAGATGCTCCAGGTGCTCCTAAAGATTCTTTGAACATACCAGGATGTCATCTATGAAAACTAATGCCCATTGTTTATCTCGAAAGATATCTTTCATTCTTTTCTGAAACTCTGAAGGGGCATTATTTATTTCGAACGGAAATACCTTCCACTGGTATTGACCATGGGGAACGACAAAGGAAATTTTATACCTATCTTCGGCCTTTATCCCAATTTGATAAAATCCAGATTTCAAATCAAATTTACTAAATATAACACAATCATTGATTCTCTGGAATAGACTAGACTTATTAGGTAATGGGTACTTGAATTTCTGTAGAGCAGCATTAAGAGGATTGTAATTTACCACTAGGTGTGGCTTTCCTCGCTTTACCTCTGAGTGTTTGTTGACCACAAACACTCGGCAAGCCCACAGGCTTTGTGTAGGCTTGATCAAACTTTTCTTCAAAAGATCTTTGATTTCATCTTCACAAAAATTTCTTTCGTATGGAGACATAAATCTTGCGGAGGCTTTCATTGGTTTGATCTTTTGTTGTGGATCAAATGGTAGAGAGACAAATTACTTCTCTCTTTTCCAGAAAGCATTCGGGCTCTCTGCACAGCAATATTTCTTGAGCTTCTCAGCGATATTGTCTAGCATCTTATTTCCATGAACTTCTGAGAACTCTTTACTTCTGTCCATTTTTGCTAGCTGGGCTGGATTAGCACGCATGATAGCTCTCGGAATAGGCGTCGGACATCGCCTTGTTCCTCTTCTTCATGCAGGAAGAACAACTTGCTTCCCATTGATGAAACAAGTGAAAGTCATGGCGTTAGTATCTACAGTGTAAGGACTAATCTTATGAGGTCAATCTACACCCCAAATAACATCTTCAGACATGTTATCCATTCTATATACTGTCAAAGCATCTTTCTTTTTACCAAATTGAACTAGGAACAAAATAGCTTTAGCTGTGAGAGCCACAGGGGTTCCTTCAATAACAGCTCCTGCTTCATCTGTTTCTTCCCAATAAAAGGAAGGAAGAGCTGTAGTTTTGGCAAGGCATACTTGACAGCCTGAATCTATCATACAGTCCAAATTATAAACTTTGTATTCTTCAGGAAGGAATTGGAATGACATGAAGACTTTAGGTCCTGATAGCAATGCTAGCTGAGGTTGTGGAGAAGAAGGAGGTGACATACTTCTTCTTCGGGCCTTTTCATCTTGAGGAGGTTTCATTGCTCTATCAAAGTGTTTGCTCAGTTCTTCATCGGATGATTGCTCCTTTTCTGTTTGGATGATTTTGATAGCACATTTAAGACTATCAATTTCGTCACAGAGCTGTCTAACAAGCTTTTGTTTTTCTTTGATTTGCAATCTTATAGCTTGTTCTTTACTAGTCCTAAAGGATTGTCTATCTTCATGACCTTCAGGATATCCTTTATACAGTTCTATAGGATTATAAGAGATAGAAGAGGGAGAAGAAACAATCTTCTGCTTACCTTGATCTTGCTCCAATTCTCTGAGCAGTCTTCTCTTATCTTCTTTCAATGCTTCTCTTAGCCTGTACTGGTATGGCTGAGTTACCGAAAAGTTGCAGATCAATATCTGCCAGTTTCTTTTCAAGCTCTTGGTTTCTGCTGAGAGAGAACATATCTATAGTTTATCGGTAGAAGCATACTCTAGAGTTTCGATGCAGACATTTTCAGGAACTGAATTGTCCCACGGAAGGAGGAACAATCCTTCTTTGGCTCGCAACGTTTCTCACTCTTCTTCTGAGATTGGTGCTTTTCCTTTATCTTTCTGCGTTCCTGAACTTGATTCTCCAACAGAAAAAATCTTCAATGCAACTTTTCTATTCTGCTCTCTGGTGAGCATATCAGCAAGACAGTTTAGTGAACCAGGCTTATATACAATCTCAAAATCAAAATTGCTAAGCCATATAAACCATTTAAGAATGCGACTACTGTTTTCTGCCATCAAATTTTCATTCTTAAAAATACCAGGCATTATTTTAAGATCAGTTCTAATAATAAACTTGACTGGTTTGAGGAAAAGAATGAAATGTGATACAGTCTTTTTGACTGCGAGAATCTCCTTATGGCTCGATGGATAGTTCAACTCTCCTGCTTTAAAAGAACCTGAGCCATATCCGCAAATATTTTCTTTGCCGCTTACTTGTTCAAGAAGAAATCCACCCCATGTGGAAGATGAGGCATCTGTCTCAATGATCAATTGACCATTACCCGTGGGAAAAGACAACATTGGCAACTGCATAACTTTCTGCTTGATTGTATGAACAGCAGTTGTCATCTGGGACGTCCATGGTTTAGGATTTTTCTTTAATCTCTGCTGCAACACATGGATGTCTGAGGACTGACCCTTGTAGAAAGGTCAGATGTAATTGAGGCTTCCCAGAAACCTGTGAAGCTGGGTCTTATCTGTTATTTGGTCAGGGAACTTATCAAAAACCTGGAAAACATGTTTTTGCAGAACTATTTCTCCTTTCTGTATTTTGAAACCAAGGAACTCGATCTCTGTTTTCCCAATCTCCATTTTACTCTCGAAGAGAACTAACCCATGCTTATAACAGAGCTCATAGAATGACTGCAGATGCTTCAGGTGCTCCTGAAGATTCTTTAAACATACCAGGATGTCATCTATGAAAACTAATGCCCATTGTTTATCTCTAAAGATATCTTCCATTCTTTTCTGAAACTCTGAAGGGGCATTATTTATTCCGAACGGTAATACCTTCCTATGGTATTGACCATGGGGAACGAAAATGGCATTTTTATACCTATATTCGGCCTTTATCCCAATTTGATAAAATCCAGATTTCAAATCAAATTTACTAAATATAACACAACCATTGATTCTATGGAATAGACTAGACTTATCAGGTAATGGGTACCTGACTTTCTGTAGAGCAGCATTAAGATGTTTGTAATTTACCACCACGCGTGGCTTTCCTCGCTTTACCTTTGAGTGTTTGTTGACCACAAACGATTGGAAATCCCACAGGCTTTGTGCAAGCTCGATCAAACTTTTCTTCAAAAGATCTTTGATTTCATCTTCACAAAACTTTCTTTCGGATGGAGACATAAGTCTTGCGGAGGTTTTCATTTGTTTGATCTTTTGCTATGGATCAAATGGTAGAGAGACAAAGTACTCCTCTCTTTTCCAGAAAGCATTTGGGCTCTCTGCACAACAATATTTCTTGAGCTTCTCAGCGATATTGGCTAGCATCTTATTTCCATGAACTTCTAAGAACTCTTTACTTCTGTCCATTTTTGCTAGCTAGGCTGGATTAGCAGGCATGATAGCTCTAGGAATAGGCGTCGAACATCGCCTTGATCCTCTTATTGATGCAAGAAGAACAACTTGCTTCCCATTGATGAAACAAGTGAAAGTCATGGCATTAGTATCTACAGTGTAAGGACTAACCTTATGAAGCCAATATGCACCCAAAATAACATCTTCAGACATGTTAGCCATTCTATATACTGTCAAAGCATCTTTCTTTGTACCAAATTGAATTAAAAAACAAAATGGCTTTAGTTGTGAGAGCCACAGGGGTTCCTTCAATAGAAGCTCCTGCTTCATCTGTTTCTTCCCAATAAAAGGAAGGAAGAGCTGTAGTTTTGGCAAGGCATAGTTGACAGCCTGAATCTATCATACAGTCCAAATTATAAACTTTGTATTCTTCAGGAAGGAATTGGACTGACAGGAAGACTTTAGGTCCTGATAGCAATGCTAGCTGAGGTTCTGGAGAAGAAGGAGGTGACATACTTCTTCTTTGGGCCTTTTCTTCTTGAGGGACTTTCATTGCTCTATCAAAGTGTTTGCTCAGTTCTTCATCAGATGATTGCTCCTTTTCTGTTTGGATGATTTTGATAGCACATTTAAGACTATCAATTTCGTCACAGAGCTGTCTAACAAGATTTTGTTTTTCTCTGATTTGCAATCTGATAGCTTGCTCTTTATCAGTCCTAAAGGATTGTCTATCTTCATGACCTTCAGGATATCCTTTATACAGTTCTATAGGATTATAAGAGATAGAAGAGGGAGAAGAAACAATCTTCTGCTTACCTTGATCTTGCTCCAATTCTCTGAGCAGTTTTCTCTTATCTTCTTTCAATGCTTCTCTTAGCCTGTACTGGTATGGCTGAGTTACTGAAAGTTGCAGATCAATCTCTGCCAGTTTCTTTTCAAGCACTGGGTTCTACTGAGAAAGAACATATCTAGAGTTTATCGGTAGAAGCATACTCTAGAGTTTGGATCCGGACATTTTCATGAACTGAATTGTCCCACGGAAGGAGGAACAATCCTTCTTTGGCTCGCAGCTTTTCTCGCTCTTCTTATGAGATTGGCGCTTTTCCTGTATCTTTCTGCGTTCCTGAACTTGATTCTCCAACAGAAAACATTTTCAATGCAACTTTGCTGTTCTGCTCTCTAGTGAGCATATCAGCAAGACAATTTAGTGAACCAGGCTTATATACAATCTCAAAATCAAAATTGCTAAGCCATATAAACCATTTAAGAATGCGACTACTATTTTATGCCATCAAATTTTCATTCTTAAAAATACCAGGCATTATTTTAAGATCAGTTCTAATAATAAACTTGACTGGTTTGAGGAAAATAATGAAATGCGATACAGTCTTTTTGACTGCGAGAATCTCCTTATGGCTCGATGGATAGTTCAACTCTGCTGCTTTAAAAGAACCTGAGCCATATCCGCAAATATTTTCTTTTTTCGCTTACTTCTTCAAGAAGAACTCCACCCCATGTGGAAGATGAGGAATCTGTCTCAATGATCAATTGACCATTATCTGTGGGCAAAGACAATTTCGGCAACTGCATAACTTTCTGCTTGATTGTCTGAACAACAGTTGTCATCTGGGATGTCCATGGTTTCAGATTTTTCTTTAATCTCTGCTGCAACACATGGATGTCTGAGGCCTGACCCTTATATAAAGTTCGGATGTAATTGAGGCTTCCCAGAAACCTCTGAGGCTAGGTCTTATCTGTTATTTGGTCAGGGAACTTATCAAAAACTTGCAAAACATGTTTTTGCAGAAATATTTCTCCTTTCTGTATTTTTAAACCGAGGAACTCGATCTTTGTTTTCCCAATCTCCATTTTACTCTCGGAGAGCACTAACCCATGTTTATAACAGAGCTCATAGAATGACTGCAGATGCTTCAAGTGCTCCTGAATATTCTTTGAACATACCGGGATGTCATCTATGAAAACTAATGCCCATTGTTTATCTCTAAAGATTTCTTCCATTCTTTTCTGAAACTCTGAAGGGGCATTATTTATTCCGAACGGTAATACCTTCCACTGGTATTGACCATGGGGAACGACAAAGGCAGTTTTATACCTGTCTTTGGCCTTTATCCCAATTTGATAAAATCCAGATTTCAAATCAAATTTACTAAATATAACACAACTATTGATTCTCTGGAATAGACTAGACTTATCAGGTAATGGGTACCTGACTTTCTGTAGAGCAGCATTAAGATGTTTGTAATTTACCACGAGGCGTGGCTTTTATCACTTTACCTCTGAGTGTTTGTTGACCACAAACGCTCGGCAAGCCCACGGGCTTCGTGCAGGCTCGATCAAACTTTTCTTCAAAAGATCTTTGATTTCATCTTCACAAAACTTTCTTTCGGATGGAGACATAAGTCTTGCGGAGGATTTCATTGGTTTGATATTTTGCTGTGGATCAAATCGTAGAGAGACAAAGTACTTCTCTTTTTTCCAGAAAGCATTTGGGCTCTCTGCACAGCAATCTTTCTTGAGCTTCTCAGCGATATTGGCTAGCATCTTATTTCCATGAACTTCTGAGAACTCTTTACTTTTGTCCATTTTTTCTAGCTGGGCTGGATTAGCAAGCATGATGGCTCTGGGAATAGGCGTCGGACATTGCCTTGTTCCTCTTCTTGATGCAGGAAGAACAACTTGCTTCCCATTGATGAAACAAGTGAAAGTCACGGCGTTTGTATCTACAGTGTAAGGACTAACCTTATGAAGCCAATTTGCACCCAAAATAACATCTTCAGACATGTTATCCATTCTATATACTGTCAAAGCATCTTTCTTTTTACCAAATTGAACTGGGAACAAAATAGCTTTAGCTGTTAGAGCCACAGGGGTTCCTTCAATAGCAGCTCCTGCTTCATCTGTTTCTTCCCAATAAAAGGAAGGAAGATCTGTAGTTTTGGCAAGGAATACTTGACATCCTGAATCTATCATACAGTCCAAATTATAAACTTTGTATTCTTTAGGAAGGAATTGGACTGACATGAAGACTTTAGGTCCTGATAGAAATGCTAGCTGAGGTTCTGGAGAAGAAGGAGGTGACATACTTCTTCTTTGGGCCTTTTCTTCTTGAGGAGCTTTCATTGCTCTATCAAAGTGTTTGCTCAATTCTTCATCGAATGATTGCTCCTTTTCTGTTTGGATGATTTTGATAGCACATTTAAGACTATCAATTTCATCACAGAGCTGTCTAACAAGCTTTTGTTTTTTTTTTATTTGCAATCTGATATCTTGTTCTTTATCAGTCCTAAAGGATTGTCTATCTTCATGACCTTCAGGATATTCTTTATACAGTTCTATAGGATTATAAGAGATAGAAGAGGGAGAAGAAACAATCTTCTACTTACCTTTATCTTCCTCCAATTCTCTGAGCAGTCTTCTCTTATCTTCTTTCAATGGTTCTCTTACTCTATACTGGTATGGCTGAGTTACCGAAAGTTGCAGATCAATCTCTGCCAGCTTCTTTTCAAGCTCTTGGGTTCTGCTTAGAGAGAACATATCTATAGAAAAGGTAAACTCAGGCGGCTTGAGCCCCCCCAAATTTTGCTCATCATCAAAATCGGAGGATGATGAGGGGTCAATTTTTGCTAAAGTAGCATCTAGCTCGGAGGCAGAATCTGACAAAGCAATTTCTGGAGAATCAGAATCATCATCTTCTGATGGAAGGAAGAGAACTTCACCAGAAGGGTCTTCATCTGCATGAGGCAACTTCCACCAATGTGGATCAACATGTTCACAGAAAGCAGCAAGCTTGGGCTTGCTTTTCTTCTTAGGGCATTTGTTAGTCCAATGGCCTTTGTTGCCACAAATAAAACAGACTTCCTTATCTGTTTGCTTAGATCGCCTTTTGATAAACTTACGAGGCGTCTTCTTCTTTGGGAAGAGCAGATTTTTGGATATAGCCTTTTGGAATTTCAAGGGTTTGTGATGATAGTGATATCGCGGCTGACTGCTATAAAACCCTTTCGGCTTCTTCTTTTTCAATGGCAGGAATCTTTGGGATGTCCTCTGCCATGGGCACCACATACCCATTCTGGCAATCTAGAAACATTTTTATAGAAGGATGGAGAAAACATAGACTGATGCCTTTTGAAATCTTTATAAACCCTTTTAGCAAGACAATGTTCTTGCCATGTTTCAACAATATGATTATGCAGTTGTGCCAGAGAAAGATCTCTGTAATTAATATTCTTGTCCTTCATATATTTCTCAACTCCATCGGGCGCGTGTCCTGGAAAGCTTCTCAAATAATTTTTGAGATATGCTGGATTAGGAGCTTTCTCAGACTGAATAAGCAATCTTTGCATATAGCAGAAATATGCTTCAGCCTGTGACAAGTCACAGAGGTGAGAAGACATATAGAGAGAGGCCAGATGTTCTGAGTCATCTACATCATCGGATCCATGAAATTCTTTACCAAGCGCCAACAATATTTGTTGGTCTGCATCATGAGCTTGCATCATTGCATTGCAGGACTCTGGTGGTAACCATCTCCACCAGTCATTTGCTAATCCTGAAAGACTAGCAACAATCTATGCAGCTAATGTCTAACCTGTGATAGTGGGATCTTGCATTCTCTTGGAAAGTATCCAATGGAACAAGAGTGTGATGGCATCCTTAATCTCACTTCTGGTTTGACATTGAATATTGAGCATTGGTTGGTGAGGCATAGAGGAAATGAGATTGTTAATAGAATTAATCCCAAATGAGGTATTAACTTTAGGGGCCTCGGATGCATCTCTCATTGGTTCATCAAACAAGACCTTCACTCCTGAAGGTTCACCATGGATCTGCATTGACAACATTTGCAAGTATCTAAGCTCTAATGCATGCTTGAAAGACTTAAAGTGGCCAATCCATTCTTTAACTTCCTGGAATTCAGCTTCGGACTGTCCAAAGTCAAATTCAGGTTTTTCTTCACTATGTTCAAGAATGTTGAACATACCGAATGACCAACTTCTTTCAATCTTTTTCTCTGTAGGCTTTCTAATATTTCCTTGGGTGGCCAGGGCATAGACTTTTGGACTGATTCCAGGAGATTTCTTCTTAATCTTCTGGTTTTGGCTAATCAGTTCTTCTAGTTTAGCCAATCTTAACTCAGTCTTTTTTGCAGCAGTGCTAACTGCAATCTTGATTTCTTCTGTGTCTGTCAGAAGATGGTCTAGCAGGCCTAGCTTTGTAGCAACTACATAGATTTTTTCTTTTTCTTCTAACAAAGAACTTTGTAACTCTAGAAGATCTTTAGCCATATCATCAATGTTCTGTTCTGTTAACTTTCCTTGCATATTTCCCCAATTCATCTACTTTATCTCATCAGAAGCATACTCTAGAAGCATACTCTAGAGTTTGGATCCGGACAATTTGACAAATGGACCATAGTATATTCACATGGCAGAAGTTCATCCGCCGAAGCCTGGAAGGAGATTAGATTGAATCCACAGTAACTGTTAGAGAAATTCCACTTGACTACAGAGTTGAGTCAAAGTTCAGAGGTGAATTCATCTGTGATCCTAATCCTATCTTTCAAGGTTCCAATGTGGAAAGATGTTTTACTCCGAATCTTTATCCACCTCATAGCCCCACTGGATCCTCACAAGAAGATGCTCAAGATCCCTACTATACATCTGATGATGAAATATGGGAATATTTACAAGGGCGTGACCCTTATGATTGAAAGCGGTGGCGGGCCATTCTGAAGGCTGAATAGGACCAGCTTTGTCCTATACTGTTTCCATTGTGGGCCGGATAAAAGCTCCACAGTGTAATATTCGTAGTTAGAACTGTCGTGGGCCAGTTGCTCCACTGTGTAATAAAGTTTGTCGGAGTCTGTCATAAAGAAAGATTCCGGGTCCCCGTAATGCCAAAAGCTAATTAAGGGACGATATAATGACAATGGTTGTCTCCACTTGTCACCCCGGAGGATTCCTTTCTGACCTATAGTTGTCAGTTTATGCTACCAGATCAACCGATTGACCTACGACTACCGGATCAACCGATTGACCTACGACTGTCAGTCATGGGTAACCGGTGCACCGGCTAAGAATTGTATAAATAAAGGCCTCGGGTCTCATTTCATTCATTCGAGTCATTCTAGTCGAGTGTCTGCATTGAGCAAGTAGTCCGCTCTGCAAGTCTGAAGTCGAGGAGCTATAAGAGAGCAACAAAAACTCAATATTAGTAGAGTCTATAATTGAGTCTGTAATTCAGCAAGTATGCTCTGCGTCTTGACCCTGTGTTAAAAGAACGCACCAGAAAGCTTATAGTGTGTTGTATATGTAAAGCAAGTATGCTCTGCGACTTGACTATCAAGTTATAAGATCGCATGAGAACGCTGTCATGTTATTATCCGCTGCAATAACAATTATCATCTCTCTGTGTATCATCCTTATTGCTGTATTAAGTCGTTTCATTAATAGAGAGTTGAGAGATATTATTGCTGTATCATCAAATTGAAGGAAACAAATTGAAGAGAGTGTGTCTGCTGATCCTTGGGGCAAGTTGCATGGGACAATTTGATTCGACGGTCTCGCGCGATGCGATTGTTTTGTTCGGCGCTTTTCTTTACATTTGGGTGATATTTCATAGTTTGGCCAATTTTATCATGCTTGACCAATTTGCAAAGTGAGCCCACTAGCCACTACCCTAAGAACGTACTGCATTTCATCTGGGGACCCCTCGTGGAAGTTGGTGTTGTACTTCTGATGGGTTGCGCATTTGTTTACGAGCTCATCCAACTTTTCAGGAATTGAATGTTGTGATTACAACAATCTCCTTTTTAATTTCACTTATTATTTGGTATGTTATAGACATCGTTTGCAAATGAATAACTACAACAACTTTTTTAATTTTATCATGTTTTACCAATTTGCAGAGCGAGCACATGACTAGCCACTACTGTAAGAACGTACCGCATAATTTCCTATGGGGACCCCTCGTGGAAGTTGCGTTGTACCTCTGATGGGTTGGGCATTTGTTTACGCCCTCATTCAACTTTTCAGGAATTGCATGCGTAATTGAATGTTGTCATGACAACAATCTTTTTAATTTCCCTTCTTAAATTTACAACAATTTGTTATTTTCAGGTTTTTAATTGAGCAGATCTTTCAGGATAAAAGGCATACCTCTTTCCCACCTCAGTCGGTCGATCCCCTCTATCTCTCAAATCATATATTTCTTTGAAATTTAAAGACACCGTGGATCGCCCACCAAATCAACTGTACAGAATTTCGTGAAGATATGTACAGAATTTCTGAAGTAATAACGAAAAAGTTGCATGTGCTGAAATAATATGACCTTACATTTGAAAATTTGTAGTCCTTACCCAGCGCGCAAGTAACAACGATTGTATATCTTACCCAGCGCCCAAGTGAGAACGGTTGTATTCCACCCCAACCAGTCTACTTGAATATCATCCACTTCATCCAGCTGCTTGAGGAGGTCACTGGTTCTATTAACGTTGTGCATACCAGAGAGGCCAGCGCATACTTTACACTGTTGCTCAGCATGTAACTCTATTATTTCCTTTTAACATTGTCATTGGGATGGCTTTCCTGTAGTCATCATGGACTGTCTTCTTTTTAGTTTCTAAATTTACTAATTATAAAATAAATATAGCTCATTTAGCTGTATCTAGTTCTCGTTTAACATTAATAAATAACTAATTAAATAATAATATTTGTAGATAACTAATTATATTATAATTTTTATTAATAAATAACTAATTAGATTAGAATATTTATAATATTAAATTATATTTATATTTAATTTAAACTATATGATGATGATGATTAATGTGTTTATTAAAGTCAACTTTGGTTTATCGAATTTTAAACTGTAAGGATTTCTTTGTTTTGCTTAGATTTTTATTTTTATGGTCAAAATGTTTTAAGAGAAGTATTCTTAAATAGTAGTACTAGGAATGTCAATATTGTAGAAAATATTTCCAAATTGCACTTTAATGTTGGTGTATGCATGACATTCTATGAGAAGGTGATTTTCAATATTTTTTAAATTAAAATTAAAATTATCTTTTAATTAAAATTAAAATTTATATATGTTTCAATATATTTATATTAAAATTTACATATTGAAATATATATTAACATATATATTTCAATATGTTAACATGATTTCATGTTGTACCATAAAATTTCACTTCTCGTACGAAAAATTATCCTGCTTATCAAAATATATATATTGAAGCAGGCTATACCACACCGTAGGAGATCGCAGCAGGAGATATGAGATTCAGCTTTCGTACATTTTGAAGCAAGCACTAAACGATATTTAGGTTGTGTGAGCCTGCATAAACAAAGATCGTAGGGAGATGGAGATCGCTGGGAGGTGGAGGAGATGGTTAGGCAGGCGTGAGGAGGAGATGCCTGGCTGGTTAGGCATGCGTGAGGGTAGTTACAGTGATATTTCCTATTGTGACAATTGTTCATTGCTTTCTGAATGAATATGCTTGCGTGGTTGCATCTCTTTCAAAAATATGTCTTATCATATTCGACCATAAAATTTCATTTCCGGTAAGAAAAACTACCCTGCTTATCGAATTCCAAAGCCAAGCTTAAGTTAGTTAAAAACGATGCTACTGCTTTTTATTTTTAAATATTCATAAATGCAGTGGCATAATATACTGTTATACGTCCACGCTTCGATGTAGATTTGAGTACCTTAGTTTAGTTAGACGGCGAATGCTGCTTTCTTTTATATGCTTCAATGCACTAGTATTCCTCGCCCTCCTTTGATAGAGAATTCGCCGATTTTGATCCCTCTAGGCTCGTTTTAGTCCATTCTGCAACTTAGCATCATTGGGGCTGGTTTTGTCCATGTTGCCAAATATAAGTTGGAGAATATAAAATTTAAAATTTAAAAATTCGAATATAAGTTGTGGAATATAAATTGCCGAATTTAAAATTTAAAATTTAAAATTCTTACCTGGATTTACTGTGGCTGTTGTTGGACCAAACGTTACAATATCTCCCACAATATTCACTATCACTATTATTTTTTGCCGACATGTCACAAATGTTACATCACGTTACAAGATCTCTCCCATAATATTCACTATCACTATTATTATGTGCCAACATGTTACAAACGTTACTAACGTTACATCACGTTACAAGATCTCTCCCATAATATTGAGTGTCACTATTATTTTTTGCCGACATGTTACAAATATTACTCACGTTACATCACGTTATAAGACCTTCCCCATACTGGGCTGTAGAGCGCCTCTCGGCGCAATAACATATTCCTTCATCCCAAGTCCTTTTAGGAATTTTCAAGTCTCTTGTTTCACTATGTAGATTGTGAGAGTTTGTTCTTATTTTAACAATGTTGGTTTTCTTCTTTAGTCTAATCAAAACAAAAAGATACTTTTGATCTTCCAGATTAAGGTTGAACGCCTCCTTATAATATCTTGATTTTCTCTAATCCTCTAACAATTTATTCCACACCATCTCTCCTTAAATTTAGATGTAATAATAGTGTTAGATCACTACAAGATGGACAAGATGGAGGCAAGTAGGGGGGCGGGGATGAAAAAACCCTATTAGTTTCACGTTCAATTACAAATGATAGCTTTTACCTTACTTTTTTCTTGGTTTTCTAAACTCCGGTCGAGTGCATTTTTCTACTCACACATGAATTAAGAGTAGCCGTAAACCTAATATGTAAACATTATACCTAATATGGAAATTCTTAATCATGATGGAGTTGTGTAGACTTATCTTGTAAACGAGCGAAACTAGCCACACTGTGTGGTTCAACATCTCCACCTATTATTTTTTGCGGACATGTTACAAACGTTACTAACGTTACATCACGTTACATCACATTACAAGACCTTCCCCATAGTGGGCTATAGAGCGCCTCTCTGCGCAATAACATATTCCTTCATCCCAAGTCCTTTTAGGAATTGTCAAGTCTCTTGTTTCACTATGGAGATTGTGAGAGTTTGTTCTTATTTTAACAATGTTGGTTTTCTTCTTTAGTCTAGTCAAAACAAAAAGATACTTTTGATCTTCCAGATTAAGGTTGACAGCCTCCTTATAATATCTTGATTTTCTCTAAACCTCTAACAATTTATTGCACACCATCTCTCCTTAAATTTAGATGTAGTAATAATGTTAGATCACTACAAGATAGACAAGATGGAGGCAAGTAGGGAGGCGGGGATGAAAAAAACCTATTAGTTTCGCTAATAAGTTGGCATCCAATGGGCCACTATAATAGGGAGGTTGTTGTGATTACAACAACCTCCTTTTTAATTTCACTTATTGTTTGATATGTTATAGACATCGTTTGCAAATGAATAAGCACAACAAATTTTTTAATTTTATCATGTTTTACCAATTTGCAGAGCGAGCACATGACTAGCCACTTCTGTAAGAACGTACCACATAATTTCCTATAGGGACCCCTCGTGGAAGTTGGCGTTGTACTTCTGATAGGTTGGGCATTTGTTTACACCCTCATTCAACTTTTCAGGAATTGCATAAATAATTGAATGTTGTCATTACAACAATATTTTAATTTCCCTTCTTAAATTAACTACAATTTGTTATTTTCAGGATTTAATTAGATTAGAATATTTATAATATTAAATTAAATTTATAATATTAAATTAGATTAGATTAGATTAGAATATTTATAATATTTATAATATTAAATTAAATTTATATTTAATTTAAACTATAGGATGATGATTAATGTGTTTATTAAAGTCAACTTTCGTTTATCGAATTTTAAACTACAAGGATTTCTTTGTTTTGCTTAGATTTTTATTTTTATGGTCAAAATGTTTTAAGAGAAGTAGTCATAAATAATAGTACTAGGAATGTCAATATTGTAAAAAATATTTCAAAATTGCACTTTAATGTTGGTGTATGCATGGCATTCTATGAGAAAGTGATTTTCATCTTCACCCCTCTTTGTGTCATAAAAGCCATCCTAGATCCAAATCCTAAGCTCTAACAAGTGCCGAGAAGGATCAAATCTCTCTAGGTGCAAACCTCTCCTTGAATAGCTATTTGAGTGCAATAACTCGGAAGAAGTTTTGAAATATAAATAGGTTTCCTTACATCATCATATTAATATAAATATAATGTTATATTTAATATAAATATAATTTAAATATGAATTTAAATATTTTTTAAATTAAAATTAAAATTATCTTTTAATTTAATTTAATTTATATATGTTTCAATATATTTATATTAAAAATTATATATTGAAATATATATTAACATATATATTTCAATATGTTAACGTGATTTCATGTTCTACCATAAAATTTCACTTCTTGTACGAAAAACTATCCTTCTTATCGAAATATATATATATTGAAGCAGGCTATACCACATCGTTGGAGATCGTAGCAGGAGATATGAGATTCAGTTTTCGTCCATTTTCAAGCAAGCACTAAGTGATGGTTGCGTGAGCCTACCCAAACGGAAATCGTAGGGAGGTGGAGGAGATGGTTAGGAGCATCAGGAGGAGATGGCTAGCAGGTTAGGCATGCGTGAGGGTAGTTATAGTGATATTTCCTATTGTGACAATTGTTCAGTGATTTCTAAATGAATATGCTTCTCTGGTTGCATCTCTTTCAAAAATATGTCGTATCATATTCGACCATAAAATTTCATTTCCTATAAGAGAAACTACCGTGCTTATCGAATTCGAAAGGCGAGCTTAAGTTAGTTAAAAATGATGGTACTGATTTTTATTTTTAAATATTCATAAATGCAGTGGCATAATATACTGTTATACATCCACGCTTCGATGTAGATTTGAGTATCTTAGTTTAGATAGACGGCGAATGCTGCTTTCTTTTATATGCTTGAATGCACTAGTATTCCTCGCCCTCCTTTGATAGAGAATTCGTTGATTTTGGTCACTCTAGGCTCCTTTTAGTCCATTCTGCAACTTAGCATCATTGGGGCTAGTTTCATCCACGTTACCAAATATAAGTTGCAGAATATAAAATTTTAAATTTTAAAGATTCGAATATAAGTTGTGGAATATAAATTGCCAAATTTAAAACTTAAAATTTAAAATTCTTACGTGGTTTTACTGTGCCTGTTGCTGGACCAAACGTTACAAGATCTCCCACAATATTCACTATCACTATTATTTTTTGCCGACATGTTACAAACGTTACATCACGTTACAAGATCTCTCCCATAATATTAACTATCACTATTATTTTGTGCCGACATGTTGCAAATGTTACTAACGTTACATCACGTTACAAGATCTCTCCCATAATATTCACTATCACTATTATTTTGTGCTGACATGTTACAAACGTTACTAACGTTACATAATGTTACAAGATCTCTCCCATAATATTCAGTATCACTATTATTTTTTACAACATGTTACAAACGTTACTAACATTACATCACGTTACTAACGTTACATCACGTTACATCACATTACAAGACCTCCCCTATAGTGCATTGTAGAGCGCCTCTCGACGCAATAACATATTCCTTCATCCCAAGTCCTTTTAGGAATTGTCAAGTCTCTTGTTTCACTATGAAGATTGTGAGAGTTTGTTCTTATTTTAACAATGTTGGTTTTCTTTTTTAGTCTAATCAAAACAAAAAGATACTTTTGATCTTCTAGATTAAGGTTGACAGCCTCCTTATAATATCTTGATTTTCTCTAAACCTCTAACAATTTATTGCACACCATCTCTCCTCAAATTTAAATGTAATAATAATGTTAGATCATTACAAGATGGACAAGATGGAGGCAAGTAGGGGGGCGGGGATGAAAAACCCCTATTAGTTTCGCTAATAAGTTGGCATCCAATTGGCCACTATAATAGGGAGGTTGTTGTGATTACAACAACCTCCTTTTTAATTTCACTTATTGTTTGATATGTTATAGACATCGTTTGCAAATAAATAAGCACAACAACATTTTTAATTTTATCATGTTTTACCAATTTGCAGAGCGAGCACATGACTAGCCACTACTGTAAGAACGTACCGCATAATTTCCTATAGGGACCGCTCATGAAATTTGGCGTTGTACTTCTGATGGGTTGGGCATTTGTTTACACCCTCATTCAACTTTTTCAGGAATTGCATGCATAATTGAATGTTGTCATTACAACAATATTTTAATTTCCCTTCTTAAATTTACAACAATTTCTTATTTTCAGGTATTTAATTCAGTAGATCTTTCAGGATAAAAGGCATACCTCTTTCCCACCTCGGTCAGTCGATCCCCTCTATTTCTCAAATCATATATTTCTTTGAAATTTAAAGACACCGTGGATTACCCACCAAATGAACTGTACAAAATTTCGGAATTAATAACGAAAAAGTCGCATGTGCTGAAATAATATGACCTTACATTTGAAAATTTGTAGTCCTTACCCAGCGCGCAAGTGACAACGATTGTATTTCTTACCCAGCGCCCAAGTGAGAATGATTGTATTCCACCACGTCCAGTCTACTGTGAATATCATCCACTTCATCCAGCTTCTTGAGGAGGCCACTGGTTCTATGAATGTTGTGCATACGAGAGAGGCCAGCGCATACTTTACACGGTTGCTCAGCATATCACTCTATTATTTCCTTTTAACCTTGTCATTGGGATGGCTTTCCTGTAGTCATCATGGACTGTCTTCTTTTTAGTTTCTAAATTTACTAATTATAAAATAAATATAGCTCATTTAACTGTATCTACTTCTCATTTAACATTAATAAATAACTAATTAAATAATAATATTTGTAAATAACTAATTATATTATAATTTTTATTAATAAATAACTAATTAGATTAGAATATTTATAATATTAAATTAAATTTATATTTAATTTAAACTATATGATGATGATTAATGTGTTTATTAAAGTCAACTTTCGTTTATCGAATTTTAAACTACAATGATTTCTTTGTTTTGCTTAGATTTTTATTTTTATGGTCAAAATGTTTTAAGAGAAGTATTCATAAATAATAGTACTAAGAATGTCAATATTGTAAAAAATATTTCAAAATTGCACTTTAATGTTGGTGTATGCATGGCATTTTATGAGAAAGTGATTTTCATCTTCACCCCTCTTTGTGTCATAAAATCCATCCTAGATCCAAATCCTAAGCTCTAACAAGCCCCGAGAAGGATCAAATCTCTCTAGGTGCAAACCTCTCCTTGAATAGCTATTTGAGTGCAATAACTCAGAAGAAGTTTTGAAATATAAATAAGTTTTCTTACATCATCATATTAATATAAAAATAATGTTATATTTAATATAAATATAATTTCAATATGAATTTCAATATTTTTTAAATTAAAATTAAAATTATCTTTTAATTTAATTTAATTTATATATGTTTCAATATATTTATATTAAAATTTATATATTGAAATATATATTAACATATATATTTCAATATGTTAATGTGATTTCATGTTCTACCATAAAATTTCACTTCTTGTACGAAAACTATCCTGCTTATCGAAATATATATATATTGAAGCAGGCTATACTACACCGTAGGAGATTGCAGCAGGAGATATGAGATTCAGTTTTCATCCTTTTTCAAGCAAGCACTAAGTGATGGTTGCGTGAGCCTTCCGAAACGGAGATCGTAGGGAGGTGGAGATCGCTAGGAGGTGGAGGAGATGGTTAGGCAAGCATGAGGAGGAGATGGCTGGCTGGTTAGGCATGCGTGGGGGTAGTTATAGTGATATTTCCTATTGTGACAATTGTTCATTGATTTCTGAATGAATATGCTTGTTTGGTTGCATCTCTTTCAAAAATATGTCTTATCATATTTGACCATAAAATTTCATTTCGTATAAGAAAAAATACCTTGCTTATCGAATTTGAAAGGCAAGCTTAAGTTAGTTAAACATGATGGTACTGCTGTTTTTTTTTAAATATTCATAAATGCTGTGGCATAATATACTGTTATACATCCATGCTTCGATGTAGATTTGAGTAGCTTAGTTTAGTTAGATGGCGAATGTTGCTTTCTTTTATATGCTTGAATGCACTAGTATTCTTCGCCCTCCTTTGATAGAGAATTCGCTGATTTTGGCCCCTCTAGGCTCCTTTCAGTCCATTCTGCAACTTAGCATCATTGGGGCTAGTTTCATCCACGTTACCAAATATAAGTTGTAGAATATAAAATTTAAAATTTTAAAGATTCGAATATAAGTTGCGGATTATAAATTGCCGAATTTAAAATTTAAAATTTAAAATTCTCACCTGGGTTTACTGTGCCTGTTGTTGGACCAAATGTTACAAGATCTCCCAAAATATTCACTATCACTATTATTTCTTGCCGACATGTTACAAACGTTACATCGCGTTACAAGATCTCTCCCATAATATTAACTATCACTATTATTTTGTGCCGACATGTTACAAATGTTACTAACGTTACATCACGTTAGAAGGTCTCTCCCATAATATTCAGTATCACTATTATTTTTGCCGACATGTTAGAAAAGTTACTAACATTACATCACGTTACAAGACCTTCCCCATACTGGGTTGTAGAGCGCTACTCGGTGCAATAACATATTCCTTCATCCCAAGTCCTTTTAGGAATTGTCAAGTCTCTTGTTTTACTATGGAGATTGTGAGAGTTTGTTCTTATTTTAACAATGTTGGTTTTCTTCTTTAGTCTAATCAAAACAAAAATATACTTTTGATGTTTTAGATTAAGGTTGACCGCGTGCTTATAATACCTTGATTTTCTCTAATCCTCTAACAATTTATTGCACATCATCTCTCCTTAAATTTAGATGTAATAATAATGTTAGATCACTACAGCATGGACAAGATGGAGGCAAGTAGGGGGGTGGGGATGAAAAAACCCTATTAGTTTCGCGTTCAATTACAAATGATAGGTTTTACCTTTATTTTTTCTGGCTTTTCTAAACTCTGGTCGAGTGCATCTTTCTACTCACACATGAATTAAGAGTAGCCATAAAAATAATATGCAAATTCTTAATCATGATGGAGTTGTGTAGACTTATCTTGGAAATGAGCGAAACTAGCCGCATTGTATGGTTCAACATCTACACCCATTTTCACACACCTCGTTTTAATAATTTTAATAAGTGAGTGTGATAATGTTTGCAATAACATGAAAGTCGAGAGAGGCTATATATGTGGCTTTTCTTTACAGTTGGGTCATATTTCATAATGTGATAATGTTTGCAATAACATGAAAGTCGAGAGAGGCTATAGACCTTCGAAGTCGAGACAGGCTATATATGTGTTGTGAACATTTCGCTTAGCATGCAAACAAAACTGTCACAAGACGTTGGAGTTCGTATAACCCATGACATTGGGCCTGTATGAATTTTGTAGCTAAAGAAATTTTTTACCTAAAGCTGGGGATTTCTTGAACGCTGCAGATTTCTCTGTACCAAACATTTGTTTAACGTTGGGAACTTCTTGAACGTTGTCGCTGTCAGGATGAGGATTTCTTGAAAGCTACAACAAATTATGCAGTGAAGATGAGCATATGTCCAAGGAGAACTCTGGTTTAAGTCGCGTAGAAAATTTATAGTGCAGGTCATCGTCGTCCCAAAACATTGTCTTAGTTTCCCTTTTAACACGCGTTTATTACTACCGAAGCTCTTGTAAAATATTGTGACAAATCATATCATTTCTTTATGTACATGATAACAACAATATCTATTTGATTCATATTTATATGAAGTAGAGTATGGGGACTGGGTATTTGTTTTATTGTTAATATTGCCGGAAAATACATCACCTTATACACTATGTTGATGCTTTGTTTTGATACGCTGATTCTCTGAATTTCTAAAATATTATAGAGGAGAAAGTTTTGATTGATTCGCTTTCGAGTTTTTTTTTCATTTATATAATATAAAAACACATTCTCTCACAACCTAATTTAAACCAACACAATGAATTGTAATGAAAACCTATATCTAGTACAAAAGAGAACGAATTGTAGTGCTATTTATACGCATCAATTAGAAATATAAACCTATTTTAAACAGTCTCAATGAATATTTAAACTATATCTTGCACAATAAAAGTAATTGTAATAAAATAATAAAAAAAAAAACACCCATTAAAAACTTAATATTATTATTAATTATCATTGACATAACATTAATACAAAGTGCATTTTCTTTCTTCTAAAATGTTTTCAATTTTGAGTAGAATTTTATAACTTTAATGTTAGTGTAAACATGATCACACTCACTTATTGAAATTATTAAAAGGATGTGTGGGAAAATGAGTGGAGTTGCTGAACCATATTGCCTCACTAGGTTCACTAGTTTCCAAGCTAACCTTACACCACTATATACATCATGATTAAGAATTTGCATATTAGGTTTACTACTATTTTTAATTAAAAAGTTGCACTCTACTCTACTTTAGAAAACCAAGACATAATTGAACTTGAAACTGATAGGGTTTTTGCATTTCCCCCTACTTGTCTCCATCTTGTAGCTATGTAAGTTGAAAACTTGCAAGAGATATCTCAGAATTTTATATGTGAATGGGAAGGTTGGGTAATGTGGATTTGATTGTGTTAATTTTGTAGCAAAATAATTTTATTTTTTATAATAATTTTCGCCCTTTGTGGCTCTACCATTTTTATAGCATGATGGAGGATCCAGGTTTATCATGTTTCATATGTGGAGAGGGAAAATACATGGGTAAAGAAAGAATAAATAATAGTAATTGTTTGGACTCTCACTATATTTTGTGGTTTTTCGTTCTTTCTATTAATGAAATATTTCTATGACCCACAAAGGACAATGAATATATGTTGAAGAGTGAGGACTCAATGTATATTCTTGAACTTGGCACTTATTGCTTTAGAGCAGAAGGATAGCTAAACTCTAATATTTAACTTACATCTGGACTAATGGACAATATCCATTTGAAGAGTTTGCATTTGAAGAGTTTGATTTTGGCTAGAGTTTTAAATTTAAAATGGATCTATATTAAAAATTATTTAGCATGTATAATTTCTTTTAAAAAAATCACAATACAAGGTATAAAAAACAATTTCTTTCTAAATGATGCTAGAATGTGAACATAGAGTAAAGTAGACATTGATAAAGCAATTCCTTTCTATATGATGATAGAATCAAAGCTAACTGAAAAAAAAATAATTTTTATGGTTTACTGGATTTTCTTTATTTATATATCTATTCATGATGTATTTATGGTTTACCTAAACAAAAATAATGGGCATAACTTGTTTGGGGTAGTAAAACTCGAATGGTATGGCCTTTCTTTCTCGAAAGTATTATCCCATCTCTCTCCACACATTGTCCATCCTTTCTTCGTAGGGTCTTCGGAAACAAAAAAAATCTTTCCCTCTTTGGTAGAGCAAAATGCAAAGTAAATGAAATCCAGTAAGTTGCAAATCTCTACAACTTTGAGTTCTATCGGATTTGCTAGAAGCATTGTGTAACAGACCCCATATACCTCAATGCAATTTAGTGAAATGGGGATTAGGAATTTTCCTAGTATTCTATCAACAACTCCATCATGTTAGTCTCTTGAGCGTGAAAAATCACATAATTGGAAACAGACTTCCCTAACATAATATCAAGGAAATAAAATATTAAACACTATTGAAACTTGCATATTTGCCAAAATGTAATTCATAACCCATGCACCCAACATTAAACATCATTAAGAATTGAGCATACACAATTCGTAAAGAAACATCCAAGGAAAACCAAGACAAGACATCAATTTATGTGGTTCAGCTCATCCGCGAGGCTACATCCACCAATCTGTTTTTTTCGTTTTATTGCTTTATCGAAGATAATAATTACAATGTCATGGAACATCCACATCCATTGTTGGTTTCCCTTACCTCAAGTCTCTTCGTAGAGAGACAATTGTAACTCAAATTTCCGTTCTTTAGGACCCTTATGATAAATTCATAAAATCATTAATAGCTCCTTGGACACACGGTGAACCTTGACTTTAAATCAACATTCAATACCCGAACCCATGGGTGTCATTGAATATTGAACTTATACTCAACAAGTAGATGGACACTATACTAGTTCTTTTTAACAATCAGAGGAACCAGACCTCTAAATTAGTAAGGATACACTTGCTTCCAATATATTTATTATGTAGCTTCTATAGTATTCAAGAAATAACTCATATATTTAAATCCTAACAATATATGATACAAGCCTTACTAACAACAATAATGCAATAATCTCTTTACCATATAAAGTACGACATTTGTATTCATTGTATTTATTACTTTCAAGCATCAATTTATGTTACTAAGTAGCCACCATAATAAGGCACAGAATGATGTATCCTACAATTAAATATCACATTTCCATACATGAGTAGGCACATGGATATTTATACATACATATATATCTGTATATTCCTCAGACAATAATTCAGCATTAAGAAAATTGCTATGGCCATGGTGTGTTCCAAACCAAGGGATTGCCCATATCTATGTAACTACTAGAGATGGAATATAATTCCTATATTATAAGAAGTATGCACAAACAAAATTCCTATGAAACATTCTTTATTCGGATCTATACAACAACCAATAAAGACATTGGATCTACAAATATTCATACTTTATAATTTCCAAACAATAACTAATGATTTTGACATTTTACAATGCATACCCTAGATCTTATATTTTGCAACGTTTATAAGAAGACTTTATTTTGGAATTTCTGAAGCACATACAACCATCAGCTCGCAAAATGCATACGACTATAAAAATGCATACAACTATCAGTTTTGAATAGGACTCATTCATGCATAATGCTATCAGTTTTATTCATGATTCATTCTTACACCTTATCCATATATATATACAAAATGCAATAGCCACACTTTCCACACAAGTATCAATCCATATACCAGTTCTATGAAGCGTCGCCAGATAATGTATGTGCCAGATCTCGAAAACAAAACCCGCAAAAACTCCAATGAATTTACGAGCTCTCATAACATCAGAACTCGTCGACATACAAATGCATTCACCAATCATTAATAAAATGCAGGCATTTTACAGTATGAATATAGATATAATTCCTTCCTTTAATACCAGAGTGATTCTTTACACCATGGTGATTCTATATACTGAAAACAAATCTATATTCATTGTACCTATATATATCACATCTATGCATCGAAAAGAATGAGACGCTGAATGTAAATTAGAACTTCACAGTTACACCTATCGAATCTATGCTTTAGAAATAAAGATGCGAGATCTATGAGAAAAACAAAACCTGAACATTTCCCATCCCTTTGATACCGATACCCATTGAACCAATACACTAAATACAACCTAGTGGTTTCCCATCTATTTGATACCCGTGCACATCAAGGTTAAATTCCTTACGATTTTTATATCTACCATATATGCATTGATAAGTAACACTTACCAAATCGCAGCCTAACCACACGTGTCACACGGAAATGGGATTTTGTACCGAGCTAAGAAGATCGCTCCCCATCCAGGAAATTTCAGGCAATCCTATATAGACTGGACGCTAACCAATGCACTCTGTGCCGTCACAATGCATCTGTTTTCTCCCCCCCCCCCCCCCCCTTCTACACTATCTCAAAATATATACATATATAATGTGTGATAGGGATCCTTCTTCTCGAATAAAGCAGAAATCATTCCCCCCATTGCATCGAGATTCTTGCCTCACAAGCGCCGAGGATTAATATTTCCTTCAATAGTGAAGAGGTCATCAAATACCGATGGTTATCCTGCCCCAATACCGTTGAGTTCATTTCTATAAATAAACAAAAAACCTAAACTGAAATTAGAAACTGTCTTCTTTCCCAAAAACGCTGATTCCCCCAAAACGCGTGGTGTATCTATAAATCAACAAACCCAAAAATGTAAATTGAAAATCTCCAGTTTTTTTTTCTTTCTTTTATGAGCTCACCTTAATCCCTACCTCCTAACCATTCCAGAAGCAAGTGGTTGTTTTGGAAGCCCACACGTGAATCTAAAATTAAGCTCTGTGATCTTATCCCATTCAAGGTTAAAGAGTACAGGTGGTTAGAGAGGCATGAACATTCATGCAGGAAGCTATAGTCACAGAAGGTCTTTCTTGCTTGTCTGCAAATTCCCTAACCATACCATATTCATAGTTTCATGTTCAAACAAGTTCCTTAAAAGGAAGTTATAATCCATAATCAACCAAAGAATGAGCACAAAAAGGCTCATTCCGTTGTTCAAGGAGGGAAAATGCATTTATGTTTATCCTACCACTAAAATATTTGTTAGCTTTTAGGTAGCATAGGGCAGTATAGTCAATATCTTAGTTTTCTATTAAAGCCTTTTCACTTAATTAATATAAGATTGTAATACCACCTCTTCCTTTTGTTTGAATGCACTCATCCTAAAATACTAGAAGTAAGTTTGCTAATATAGAATTTTGTCTTCTTTGACACTTTATTTGAATAAAATTGTAATTCTATATTATCCAAGGTTTATAATTATTATACTCCAAACTATTGTGGGCCTTTCCCGTATCGAAATTTCCAATACTTCCGCATAAATTCCCTATAAGAGCCTTTGTTTGAGTATTTTATAGCTCTTCTTAGTCGTTAGTTTTTACATGAGTAACATTCAATATAAGAGTAAATATATATATATATATATATATATGTCCATCTATTTAGGTACACATGTAAGTCATTTTTCTTAATCCAATAAGATACCTTATTGGCAATTTTGTGTAGATCACCCTCAAGAAAATACCCTTGATGGTAGTTTTTTTTTTTTTAAGGGAAAGTTTTGAACTTCTCAATCAAATTTCTGCGAGGGTCTTCTTGGCACTTGATGCTATCATTAAGCATCTCCATAGAATAAGGAAAGGTCCTTGCTTTTATACCCAAAATAGGATCATATCAACCCACTTACTTGATAGCAAAGGAGAAGTCTCATTAAAACTTCCATATAGGTATACACACATATAAGTGTATTATATATATAAAGAGGAGGAGTTCTTTATTTAAATTTAATACCCTCTTTAGGATAACAATAATAAGTTTGTTCATTATTATTGGCTTAAATGGGTTGTCTCATAATTAAGCCATTAAGGAGTTGTCTTGCAACGCTCACTGGCATTTAGTTCATTTGAATAATTCAAGTGTGTAAGGTGTGGATATGACATTTGTCATCAGTAACAAAAAGTTTCCAAATCTTATTCTAGCAGTCAACAACTTGTTTTGCGGGATTCTTTCTCTTGTGGTTTTCTTTTTATTGTGTGTCGCAGTATTGAGTCCCCTAAGTCTAGAATGTAAAAGTAAAATTTAGAAAGTTTAGATATGGTATTGCAAGGTTTCTTAGAAGGGCCTTTGCCATGAGCCCTCTGTCAAGAAAATACTTACAATGGTTGCTTCCTTACAAACGAATACAAGAAACAAGGGGTGTTACACATTGCATATTATTGTTTACAAGCAACACAAGTTTCATTTGATAAAGGAACTCTTCTTGCATCTATTGTAGCTTCGTCCACAAGCATTGCATCTGGTTGTTTACAAGCAACAAAAGTTTCATTTGATAAAGGAACTCTTGTTGCATTTATTGTAGCTTCTTCCACAAGCATTTCATTGAATTTAAAGATGATACGTTGTTTGAATCCCACAAGGCGCAACACATCTTACATTATAGACATAATCTCTAGTCTACTTCCTTCACCTTGATGAATAATTATTTTATATGTTCTTGAGGTTTTTGAGGCAGTAGATGCTTATCGAGATATATACTTGGGAATAACACCTTCATTCATTTTCAATTGAGCTTGACAGTACCATTTGATGGGATTGCTTAGCTTAAATGCTCATAACACTGCGATGAACTTTATAAGCCTACAAGGTTAGGGGCATTTTTTTATTGACCACGCAAACCTCACCGATTCAAAATCACGTGTTAGGTTAAGATTGTGTCTCCCAAGCGAGAGTGTGGGTGGGAACATAAAATCCTGTTTAGAAAAATGGCATGAATGGAGTGTTGTTGCCTCAAGACAAAAGGGAGTTCGCTGCAGCTATATTTAATTTCCTGTCACTTGTCACAAATATCTCTTAGGCTAGAAAATATGTCTTACATATTTAAGGTCTACAACTTACTTAACAATTAATTAACAATGGTAGGAACCTTATATAAGACAGCCACCAGGAGTGAGCAACAAATTTCTATAATGAAATCATCATTGTCAACAAATAAAAACATCAATAATTATTTTAAAAGAAATTAAAAATAGATAAACAAAAATATAACTATATGAAAACATTACAAAGTGAATAAATTATTTTCAATACAATGGGATTAAACAAATTCCTAGTATTTGTGAGGACATGTAACAAATTCATATGTATATTAATTGATAGAACATATTATATTATACTGAAACTTTGTTTCCATTGAAGTTGGGAACTTCTTAGGAACTTCTTGAAGGGTGTCGCCGTCAGGATGAGGATTTCTTGAAAGATACAACAAATTATGCAATGAAGATGAGCATATGTCCAAGGAGAGCTCTGGTTTAAGTCACGTAGAAAATTTACAGTGCAGGTTATCATTGTCCCAAGACATCGTCTTAGTTTCTTTTTTAACAAGTGGTTTTTACTACCGAAGATCTTGTAAAATATTGTGACAAATCATATCATTTCTTTATGATAACAACAATATGTATTTGATTCATATTTATATGAATTATATTATGGGGACTGGGTATTTGTTTTATTGTTAGTATTGTTGAAAAAGACGTCACCTTGTACACTAGGTTGATGCTTTGTTCTTTTAGATGCGGAAAATAATTGAACTATCTGTAATGCCAAGGAAAGGCACTAACATTAATTGAGGTATTTCCTACTACAACTAAGGGTAGACAATGATGGGTATGATAATACTTTCACGTACATAAATTGATGAGAAGCAAGGGTGGGTGCATTAGTTGGACTCCCTAGATCTGAACGGAATAGTTATATCTGGTGTATTAGCAAGTTGACTAAAAGGAGTATAGGGGCTGAAGGATAGGAAGGAGTACCCCAAGAAAGGAAGGAATTTTGATCCAACCATGCCATGGACGGAGGGAGTATTAAAGAAAGAATAAGAATGAATTTAAATAAGTATAGGGTGTTCCCGAAATGCTTGAATTTAAATGATAATTATCTCCCAAAGCGAATCGTCTAAGTATGCATGTCGATGGTGCAATGATCTCGAAGTATTGTAAATTTGAATATAAAAATTACGAGGCAATGATGACATAGACATCAACACTAGGACACACTCATAATGATTTTTACCCTATCATTTTTTAACCATAGAGAAAATTATCTTATTTATCTGAGCACAATTTGATGAAAATACTGTGTGCAGGGACAAATATTATACATTATAAAAAGTACAAAGTTTATAATAAATGAGTGGGAGAGAAGTGTGAATGAGAGAGCTGGAGCTGCAAAGATTGAGGT
The DNA here is from genome assembly GCA_001517045.1 of Pseudotsuga menziesii. Lineage (NCBI taxonomy): Eukaryota > Viridiplantae > Streptophyta > Pinopsida > Pinales > Pinaceae > Pseudotsuga > Pseudotsuga menziesii. The sequence goes on from LPNX010439682.1 coordinate 46,955, forward strand.
GGGAGAGCGTTTCGACCATTTGGATCTCTACAACCTAGTATGGGGAATATCTTGTAACGTGATGTAATGTTAGTAAAGTTTGTAACATGTTGGCAAAAAATAATACTGATAGTGAATATTATGGGAGAGATTTTGTAACGTGATGTAACGTTAGTAACATTTGTAACATGTCGGGAAAAAATAATAGTGATAGTGAATATTATGGGAGAGATTTTGTAACACAAAATAAAAAATAATATCACTTTTGTAAAGTTGTTTTTATAAATAAAAATAAATTTTCTAATAGGACAAAATAAATGTTAGCCACAAAACAATATAATATGGCGATATGTTGTAATCTTCCTACCTAACAAAACAATAAAAAAATAAAAATTTAATTATCTTTAAAAAAATATGTGGGTCAAGAAAAAAACACAAAATTGAATTATCCGCAAAAAAATGTTGGCCTTGCACATGGTTTTAAAACCATGTGCAAGGCATTCTAAACAACTCATAGTTTTATTGGCTACTATTGAAAAAATAAGCATTCCTTGCTTAGAAAATTGTGTTCAGAAAACCATAGGCCATAGATATTCCTTTCATGCTAACAATGATAACATAGTTGATATTGTTGGTATTGCTTATAGTGGTAGAAATCAACAATTGTAGATATGTGAGATAGAAAATAAGAATCACTGTAAATACAAATTGATATCAAAGAAAACCTCATTAACAACTAACAGAAATGGTTTAGAAATTTTCAAAATCATATAGAAATCATTGATTTTAACACATTACACTTTTAAATCTTTGATTGCACCAAGAAGAGAAATCACATGAGAAACATCGATTTTTACTCATTGAACTTTTCATGGCGTTCGTTTGTGCTAATTAGGGCCATTACTCATAATAAATTCAATTAATGTGCCCCATTCATGAATTTTTCGTTTTGGATGTGCACTTCAACTAATTTTTAAATGACAAATGAATCGAGATGTGCACTCCCACTAAGTTCAATTACTAATTAACAATGATTTGAAAAGAGAGTCATAAAGCACAGTGTTTTAATAGACCTTGGAAGTCAAGAGAGGCTATATATGTGTTGTGAACATTTGGCTCAGCATGCAAATAGAACTGTCACAAGACGTTGGATTTCATACAACCCATGACATTGGGCCTGTATGAATTTTGTAGGTAAAGAAAATTTTGACCTAAAGCTAGGGATTACTTGAAGGCTAGGGATTTATCTGTGGCAGACATTTGTTTAATGTTGGGAACTTCTTGAAGGGTGTTGCCGTCATGATGAGGATTTATTGAAAGCTACAACAAATTATGTAGTGAACATGAGCATACGTCCAAGCAGAATTCTGGTTTAAGTCACGTAGAAAATTTACACTGCAGGTCATCATCGCCCAAGACACTGTCTTAGTTTCCATTTTAACACGTGTTTATTACTACCGAAGCTCTTGTAAAATATTGTGACAAATCATATCATTTCTTTATGTCATCGATGACATGATAACAACAATATGTATTTGATTCATATTTATATGAAGTAGATTATGGGGACTGGATATTTGTTTTATTATTGATATTTCTAGAAAAGACGTCACCTTGTACACTAGGTTGATGCTTTGTTCTTATAGATGCGGCAAATAATTGAACTATCTGTAATGCCAAGGAAATGCACTAACATTAATTGAGGTCTTTCCTGCTACAAATAAGGGTAGACAATGATCAGTATGATAATACTTTCACATATGTATATTAATGAGAAGCAAGGGTGGGTGCATTAGTTGGAAATGTTAGGGTTAGGGTTTTTACCCTCAGTTCTAAGAAATGTTTAAAACTGTTTCTCTTTCTTTTGCATTTATCCTCAATGCAGTATTGGAAAGAATTGAGTAAAAGAATACTTGCAATGTTTTGTTTATTAACCCAGCCGTAAGAAATTATTTATAGTTCTTCTTTTGATTAGATAATTTTTGTTAATGAGACATTGGTCTCATTAGGTTACTAATTTACCTTTGGTTGTATTAAAGCATTATTTCTTCTTTTAAATCTGTTTAATAATAAACAAACTTCAGGCTTAAACAGCCTTAAAATGTAGCCCTAAAGAATCATTGTCTTATTCTTATAATTATTATTTATTTTACAATAAAATAGGTGTTTAGGGTTTAACCCTATTTTACAGTTTGTAAATAGTATTGTTTCGTGCTTTGATATAATATAATAATAATATTATTCTTTTGTATTTATGGGTAAAAATCATTACCCTAATGACTAAGCTCATTATATAAGAAAACATGTTATTTACCTTTGATTTTATAAGCATCTGAGTTAGTTAAATAAATGAAAATGGTTTATAGAGTTGCTGTCACGTTAAATACCGAGTTATTATATGGATTACTTATAATGAAATACTTTGTTAAAATAATAAAAGTAGCGTTTACTTTTAACTCCAAATTTCTTTATAAAATAAATAGTATTTTAATTTTCTTAAATTATGTTGGATATTATATATTGTGTAACAGTATTATTATAATAATAATTACTAATATAGAATTAGTAATCTTGCCCTTAGTTGAAGTAGTAGATTCTCTATTTGTTTTAACTATAATTGTTTTTATAATAAATAGAATACTATTTATTATTTTTTTATTCTTTATATTATAAACTATTCTATCGATACTATGCTGTAAATAGTTTATTTCTTTAGTTGTAAATGTTTTACTTATGATTGTTCTATAAGAGCAAAATACTAACATACTTCTATTCAGAGAAAGAATAAAAACTATGTAATCCTGTACAACTTAGTCTGAAACAAAAGAAACTAAATAACAAACAGAAAGAATAAACATTACAAATACACATTTTCTACAGTTCTAGATAGTCAACCCTAATTTATAATACACGTTTATTACTCGAGTTTATTTTTAGTAAGAAAGTTATCCTAAACATAGGATGAAATATAATAAACAGTAAGAAATTCTTGTTGATCTTTTACTTTCTAATCTTCATAGTAGAGTTAAAAGAAACGAATACACAGTACTAAGAATTAAATTTTCTTTCTTTTTCTGACTGTGGAAAATAACATATAAATTTGTGAAAACACTTGTAATAGCTAAATAGGAACTCGGTTCAGAAGAATACTACTTCTCAACACTAAGATACTGTGCTAGAGTACGGTCTGGTGATACCAGATGTGGAAAAACACAGTAATGATTAACGGATTTAACTAATGATATTTCGAGATACTAAATTAAATGAACTGATAAACCTAACATGTATACATTCATATTCAGTAACATAGAGAAATAAATAGTAGAACCTGTTTAGGCTGTGGACAAAAACAACAATGGGAGGCTGTTCCTCCCTACCAATTCCTAGAGAGCGCTCAGACAGCGACTTCTCAGGACCCCCGAGCTTGCTCTGGTCTCCTTAGCTGGAACTAGGTGTAGCAAATGAGATACCCGTCTTCAATTCAGTATTAAATCAGAACTATCAGTTAGTTCTCTCATCCCAATAGCTGTAATAATAATCAAGTTACTGCAGCAATCCACTCAAAACACTTCCTTACTATTTTTCCCTCTTTCCTCAATGAAATTCCTGAATAACATTCACCTGAATGAATTCTTTCTGGAATAAAATCTAAGCAGCCCTAGCTCTCTTCATTGAGTACTTTTTAAAAGATTGCCTAGGTCTTAGTTGGGTTAACTGTCATTTAATGAGCCACCTGCTCAGATTCCACTTTCTTGGGGAATCATGACCCCAATTATAGGGAAGTTGCCACCTGCAACTTTGGAAGTGTTTGAGGATGCTGCCACTTGTATTTTGCCTTTCAACCTAGTTCCATCCACCAGTTTGACCAGTAACCTCTTTTAACAGCTCTCCCATGCTGTTGTCTCCATAATTTATTTATTATTAATAAAATATTCTGAATTACACTCCATAACTGTTGACTCTGCTGAGTCATCAATCCCTACTTAGGATTAAGTTTAACATAATGTCTCAGAAATATAATAAAACAAATTACATAATTTTACAAAATTGGGGTATGTGACATACACACCCCCTTAAAATGTAACATCGTCCTCGATGTTACTTATTCTTCTTCCTTAGGAACCTCCTAGAACAGATTCGGGTATGCTTCCCGCATCTTACTTTCCAATTCCCAAGTAGCTTCTTCAGGACTAAGGTGCTTCCATTGCATCTTCAGTTTTCCAATTGTGCGGTTCCACAGAGTAATCTCTCTCCTCCCGAGGATACAGTCCGGTTCCACCAGAACTTCCCCTTCTGGTTCTACCTGTACAACGTTCCAGTCAATCACATGAGTAGCATCATGTACATACTTTTTCAAATCAGAAATATGAAAAACATTGTGCACTTTTAAATTTGGTGGTAACGCTAGCTGATAAGCAACTCGACCAACTCTAGATAAAATTTCAAATGGACCACAGTAACATGGTGCTAATTTTGCACAACTCCCCAGTCTTAGGGAGCTCTTCTTTGGTCTTACCTTTATGAACACATGCTCACCCACTTGGAACTCTTTAGGAGTTCTTTTCAAATTTGCTTGGCTCTTTTGCCGATCCTGGGCAACCTTCAAGTTCTCCTGCACTTGTTTTACAATCTGTTCCATTTCTTTTAGTAGTTCGGGCCCCAACACTAATCTATCTACTGGATTATTCCAGGATATAGGAGTGTTACATTTACTCCCATACATAATTTCGAAAGGACTGAACTTAGCTGATGATTGATAATTTTTATTTAATGCAAATTCTGCTAAATGCAAATAATCCTCCCACTTACCTGGCTGATCCTTAACATACATTCTTAACAGATCTTCCAACACCTGATTAACTCTTTCAGTCTGTCCGTCCGTCTGAGGATGGAAAGAAGTACTGAAATTCAGTGTTGTGTTTAGTCCTTTAAACAAGGATTTCCAGAAATTCCCTATGAATTTAGGATCCCTGTCTGAAATAATAACTTTCGGTATACCATGTAGCCGAAAAATATGTTTTAAGAAAATGTCTGCTATATTTGTAGCCTTGTAAGTGGTTTGAACAGGAATAAAATGTGTTGCTTTACTTAATTTATCTACTACCACCATAATTGAATCATTTTGATTTTGATTTCTGGGTAATCCAGTAATGAAATCTAAGCTGATTATTTCCCACTTCCAACTAGGAATAGGCAAAGATTGTAATAACCCAGCTGGATGTTGATGTTTTGTCTTAACTTGTTGACAGTCCAAACATCTAGCTATATACTCAGCTACTTCAGATTTCATATTAGGCCAGAAATAATCTTTTCTCAACATGGTGACAGTTTTCTGGTCGCCTCGATGCCCTGAATAAGGGGTTTTATGCACTTCATCCAGAATCAGAAATTTAACTTTAGACACATTTGGCACATACAATCTATCCTTAAACAATAAAAATCCATCATCATTTAAACTATAACCCTTAATTAAACTTTCTATGGGTTCTTCCTTAGCCGTAGCTTGTAATTTTTGATAAATTTCATCCAATTTTATCCCTTCAACTAGCTGTTTATTTAAATTAGAATTATAAGTACTGATTGCTGTTGTAAAATTTAATTTTGCATTTCTGCTCAAAGCATCAGCTACTTTGTTTTCTTTTCCTTTTATATGTTGAATTTCGAAATCATATTCACTTAGGAAGGCTAGCCATCTAGCTTGCCTTGCATTTAAGTTAGGCTGATCTAAAAGGTATTTTAAACCCTTATTATCAGTCATTAAAGTAAACTTTCCACCTATTAAGTGGTGTCACCACATTTTCAAGGCACGAATAATAGCAGCCAGCTCTAAATCATAAGTGGCATAATTCTTTTCATGGATCTTTAGCTTCCTGGACTCATAGGCAATGACATGCCCATCTTGAGTCAGTACTCCACCTAGACCGTCATTACAAGCATCTGTGCAAACCACGAAATCTTTATTGGGATCCGCTATTCTTAAAATCGGCGCAGTTGTTAATAAAGTTTTTAGTTTCTTAAAGCTTTCTTCACATTTTACGTTCCAATCAAACTTCTTGCCTTTCTTTTACAAAGAAGTGATTGGGTTAGCTATCTTTGAAAAACCTTCTATGAATCTCCGGTAATAACCGGTGATTCCCATAAAATACCTAACGTCTGTTACGTCTTTTGGTACTGGCCAATCTTCAATTGCTCTGATCTTTTCACGATCAACTGAAATCCCTTCCTTAGTCACCACATGACCTAAGTACTGGATTTCATCCTTGAAGAAATCACACTTACTGAACTTCGCAAAGAGCTGTTGCTCTCGCAGTTCTTGAAAGACTATCCGTAAATGTTCCTTATGTTCCTCTTCATTTTTAGAATAGATCAAGATGTTATCGATGAATACGACAACAAACTTGTCTAAGTATTTATGCATTATGTTATTCATTAGACACATAAAGACGGCTGGGGCATTAGTAAGCCCAAATGGCATTACGACAAATTCGTAATGTCCATACCTAGTTCTGAAAGCTGTCTTGAATATGTCTTCTTCTTTAATTCTCACCTGATGATAGCCTGATCTCAGGTCTATCTTAGAGAACACCGTATCTCCGCGCAGCTGATAAAATAGATCGTCTATGCGGGGCAATGGATATCTATTTTTAATTGTCATTTTATTGAGCTGATGGTAATCTATGCAGAGTCACATAGTACCGTCTTTTTTTTTAACAAAAATTACTGGTGCTCCCCAAGGGGAAACACTAGGTCTAATATATGTTTTATCGATTAGTTCCTTTAACTGTGATTTTCATTCATTAAGTTCCAGAATATTCATACGGTACGGAGCTTTCGAGCTAGGTACAGCACCTGGTACCAGCTCAATTGTGAAATCCAATTCCCTCCTAGGAGGTAATCCTGGAATTTCCTCCAGAAAAACATCAATAAATTCATTTAACACAGGAATGTTCTCTATTTTTATTTTATATTTTTCAACATTATTTGCCTCATCTGTAATGATTACAGCAAAGGTCTTGCATCCTTTCCTGACTGCTCTTTTGAGCTGTAAGGCAGAGATCTTCCTAACCACAGTCTTCCTGGGAATACCTTTAACTATTACAGGCTGTTCATTATTATTTACACATGTAAATGTTTTATCAAAACAATTTAAAACCACCCTGTGTTGTTCTAACCAGTCCATACCTATAAGTATGTCATACGAACCAAGTGACAGAATATTTAATTTAACAGAAGTTTTAAAATCATTCATTTCTAAAGCACAATCTTTAACATAACAATTTACCTTCCTTTTTGCCCCTGTGGCTAATTGAACTAGCCAAGAGTTATCAAACTTTTCAACAATCAGATTACACTTTTCTAGTATCTGCGGTGCAATATAACTTAGGCTAGCACCTGGATCTATCAAAATAGTTACAGGAGTTTTGTTAACCATACCTTCTACTTCCACCATGGAAGTTAGGTACTCAGCTTAGTGATTCTCCAACGCTGCATTGATTCGGGGCATGGTCCTTGCAAAGTATCCAGCAGTCATTTCATCTTGAATTGTATGAATATTGTTGTTTGGCTTCTTCCAATTTGGGCACACTGATGCATAGTGTGGGCCATTTCACTCCCAACACTTAACAGGTTCCTTCCTTTCGAAATTCTTAGTGAAATTTCCATGATTGTTAGAAACCTCCTTGCTGCCGTTGAAGTTATGGGAGTTATTTGAAGCACCATTTTTGCTTCCTTGAAAGTTCTTACCATTAGAATGGTTTCTGTTCTTGTTGTTTCTGAAATTTTTCTGGGGTTCATACTCCTTTTTCTTGAATTCAGACTGATTTCCATTCTTTTTAGCCTTCCAATTGGCTATTCCTTCCTTCTTTTTGTTCTGTTCAAAACAGAAATTTGCTTTTTGCATGGCTTCCTCCAGAGTTTTGGGGTTGTCATATTCAATTCTGTATTTTATATGGTATGGCAGGCAGCTGAGAAACCGCTGTACCTTCGGTTTCTCATCAACTAAATACGACACATACCTTAACAGACTTAAGAACTTACTGTTTAAGTCTTTCATAGTCATGGACCCAAGCTTTAACTCATAAAACTCCTTGGCCCTTTCTTCATAGTACTGTTCAGACAGGAACTTCTTCTTGAAGTACCTTTTGAAAGTACTCCAATTGACCTCTTTTTCTTTAATCCCTTTAACCCTCTTCAAATATTGCCACCATATATCTGCCTTCCTTGAAAGGTTATATATGGCCATTCTCGCCTTCAACTGGTTTGAATAATTATAAATCTGAAAGTATTTTCTCATCCTGGATAACCAGGATTCTGCCTCTTCTCCTTTTTCCGTTTCTCCATTGAAAGTTGGGGGTTTTATTTTCTTAAATTCCCTAGAAATCTCTTCGTAAGGTCTGTACTTTTTCTTTCTCTTATACACCTTTGATTCACTACTATCATTGGTAGAATAATAGCTCTGTTGTTCCTTAAGGCCTTCAGATGAGGAACTGCTATCAGATTTAGTTAGTTTCATCTTTTTGGACCCTTTTTGATGACTAGCTTCTTTAGATTCAGACCTTCTATTTCTCCCTTCAGTCTAAAATTTCTCTATCAGAATTTGATTTAACTCCTCTTGAGTATTCAAAATTCGTTCATTATCCTTCTTGACTAATTCTAATTCAGTCTTTAAACCTTTTATGGTCTGCATCAATTCTGAGGAGTGAGAAGTTATCTCCTCAATCACAGGTTCTTTGGACATCTGTCTGGTCTCAATGTTTGGAGAGTTCTCTTCAGCATAATCTCTTAAGTTCTCCATACCTGCCTGTTAGATTCAGAAAAAAATAATTTTCTGCTTTTCACATAAAACAAAAAACATATTAGTATATTATTTTTACTGTTATGCGGAAAGTAATTGAGCCACATCAAGGCCTAGTGTTTGAACCATGCTCTGATACCACATGTCAGAACCCCAAAATTTCGAAAAATTTAAAACTTTTAAAAATAACATATGATCACATTAAATGCAGTTGTTAACTGGTTGATTAGTTTATGCCTTTTCAATTGTAACCGAATAACTACTTAATTATTCTGTACTTTGTAGAACAGTTTCTTTTTCAGCTACTGATTGTTTTTCTGTTTGCGACATAAGGTGGTTTGTCGTCTAAGGGCTGGGCTTACTTAGCTTTCGAGCTAACGGAGCCGTTTTCATTAGAGGAAATTTCAAATCAAAATGGGCCTTTTAACTTTTATTCAAATTCCATGTCATCATGTGTTAGCCAATGAAATTGCTTTAAATTTGAAATACCGTATAGGTCTTAAACACTGTTTTAATATAAATTTGGGGATAGGTATCATAAAAGAAACTACTTCTTTTGTTTGTATTTTTGACATATCTCCCCGTGTTTTTACTCAAATTTTGATTGGAAGAGCTTGTTGGATGCGGAATTAAATTTCGCATCCAACGAGTACCCGCTCGGCATACTTTTGACGGACCCTGCTACCCCAAAAACAAGAAATACCTGAAAAAATGAAATGATGACATCATCATTCCATTTTTTCAGGTATTTCTTGTTTTTGGGGTAGAGGGGTCCATCAAAAGTATGCTCAGTGGGTACTCGTTGGATGCGGAATTTAATTCCGCATCCAATGAGCTCTACCGATCGAAATTTGAGTAAAAACATGGAGAGATATGTCAAAAATACAAACAAAAAAAGTAGTTTTTTTCTTTTCTTCCTCCAAAATTAATAAATATTATTTTATTATTTTAACTATTATTTTATTAGTTCATTTTAGGAGGCCCATTTTGAGTTGAAATTTTCTCTAATGCCTTTTATTATAGGTATACAGGTAAGAAGTATGGTTCGATGCTAACAAGTCTTTGAAGTTACAATTCGGTTTTCTGCATTCAATTTGTTTAGAAAAAGTTTATCCATGCTAGACAGAATTATTACACTTCTTAAGGTAATATCCTGTTATTAATGCTATATTTTCCTTTGGGACTTAATACTAAAAAGAACTGCATTTTGCCTATAAACAAAATAGTAAAGGACTACTTCATCCAATGTCATAAAATTTAATAAATTTTACAAGTACAATAAACCCTTTATGTTCATCTTGAAGAATGTATTTATTATTTCTTAACTTGACAGCTAGCCTGTTAGAAAGATCCACTTCATAGATTTACTTCTTTTTGACAAAGCTATAATAATAACATTCTATGCTTAGATTACATTCTGTTCATCTCTCTACTGATAAAGGCTATTATTAACATCGATTCATAATTTTTCTTATTGCAGCATCTATAATTTATGATTCAAAAACAAGTATTCTTTTTGTGGTTTAAAGGTCTACATTCTTTAGAATGTTTAACTTACTCCAAAAGTATTTTTGGTTGAAAACCTAATACTGTTAGAATCAATCCGAGACTCTTTTGATTTAATCTCTTATGATATCTCAAGACTAGGTTTACAAACAAAAGAGAGAATCAAGCTTTCTAGCCTACCTTTCTTATGAAGTCTCTTATAACTCTAAGTTTGGAGAGTGACAAAGTCTATTTGTTACTAGCAACGTTATGACTAGAACAAGAAAGAGTTATCTCCCTAATTGTCAAGTATTTAGACTATATACTAAAGTTAACCCAAACAAATTTTCATTAACATAAGGGAGTATCCATAATTGCATATGCTCCATGAGTAGATATGAATACTACTATCCTTTAAAAAAAAAAACATATAAATAGCATTAAAGTTGTAGACTATCACAACTAAACTATATTCCAAATCTATTATACTATAGTCTCTTGTTATCCTAAACGAAATACTATACTTGTACGACAAGGTTGTGTATAACCCATGTAGTATGCAATCTAAATAACAATACATAACATGCAATATGTATGAACAATATGCTAATGATGCGCTGTTGACCAAAGTGTAGGTGGCACCATGGTTTAAAATCTCCTTTGGAACCTTCAAGCGATGATTTGTTTGATGAAAAATCATCGGTCGTGGACTTTGGATGATAGTTAAGATCAAACCAATTATTAAAATGACTACGTGGTTGAACATAAGCCATACTCCATCGTTATATATGTGTTGACTGAACCCTAGCTTGTTATTTTCTTTTTCCCTCGGGCCCTCGGCCGCTCTGCAAACTCTTCGGACCAAACCGCCGATGTATTGACTGCGTTTGCACCATTTGTTGCCTCAGCTCCTCGTGAGCTCTGCTACTTGCATTGTGAGGTTGAAATGGGGTGTTTACAAATGTGTTGTTTGTTTCTACTCATCGCCATTGTTTAACTGGATTCGGTTGGTGACAGTCCCACCTTTTCTGTACCCTCCAGTGTTATTATCCCTTCGGCGTGGCGTGGCTGGTTCTAGCAACTAGCTGTATCATAGGTCATTTCAATCTGCAAGGTTCCTCTCCACTCTGTCGATTCGTTGGGGTTTCTTTTATGCTGCTGGAAGTTGCACGAGTTAACACCATTCTTCTGGCTAACGAATGGTATCTCTTACTGGAACTGGTCACGGCTTCATTGAGAGGGGCCACCATCTGTACAGGTAACCGCTTCCCTATTTATTTTTAAGTACAGTTAATGTAGGTTATTAAAATTATTTTATAAATAAAACTAATGCTAACAGTCAAGTGCTATCGTTTCTTGGCAGGTGAACCTGCTACTCCTCTTCGCTTGCACCAGAACAAGGGTTACGGCTTCCAAGACCACGGTAAGCCTTGGTTCTTCCACGGCTCATCATCTTTGTCTGCAACCTTAAAATATTTCGCTGGTTTGATCGATGCAGCTCTAGTTGACCTCCATGGATTTTGGGTTAATTGATTTTACAGTTTTTAGTCCTATGGGTAAAACCCTAGCTCTTAAAGAGAGCCCTCCGGCTACGGCCGTGAATGTAAAACCCTGTTTGATGTTAATGTTTGGTTTTTAAAAACCTTTACAGGCTATAAGCCTTGCGTTACTATTTTCAATCAATCTTACAGGCTGTACGCCTTTATATATATATATATATATATATATATATATCTGTTACAACTATGGTTAATAAATAAAACAAAGTTGCAGGTGTTCTGTTGATTAAAATTAAAGGGTTAGGGTTTTTACCCTCAGTTCTAAGAAATGTTTAAAACTGTTTCTCTTTCTTTTGCATTTATCCTCAATGCAGTATTGGAAAGAATTGAGTAAAAGAATACTTGCAGTGTTTTGTTTATTAACCCAGTCGCAAGAAATTATTTATAGTTATTCTTTTAATTAGATAATTTTTGTTAATGAGACATTGGTCTCGTTAGGTTACTAATTTACCTTTGGTTGTATTAAAGCATTATTTCTTCTTTTAAATCTGTTTAATAATAAACAAACTTCAGGCTTAAACAGCCTTAAAATGTAGCCCTAAAGAATCATTGTCTTATTCTTATAATTATTATTTATTTTACAATAAAATAGGTGTTTAGGGTTTAACCCTATTTTACAGTTTGTAAATAGTATTGTTTCCTGCTTTGATATAATATAATAATAATATTATTCTTTTGTATTTATGGGTAAAAATCATTACCCTAATGACTAAGCTCGTTATATAAGCAAACATGTTATTTACCTTTGATTTTATAAGCATATGAGTTAGTTAAATAAATGAAAATGGTTTATAGAGTTGCTGTCAGGTTAAATACCGAGTTATTATATGGATTACTTATAATGAAATACTTTGTTAAAATAATAAAAGTAGGGTTTACTTTTATCTCCAAATTTCTTTATAAAATAAATAGTATTTTAATTTTCTTAAATTATGTTGGATATTATATATTGTGTAACAATATTATTATAATAATAATTACTAATATAGAATTAGTAATCTTGCCCTTAGTTGAAGTAGTAGATTCTCTATTTGTTTTAACTATAATTGTTTTTATAATAAATAGAATACTATTTATTATTTTTTTATTCTTTATATTATAAACTATTCTATCGATACTATGTTGTAAATAGTTTATTTCTTTAGTTGTAAATGTTTTACTTATGATTGTTCTATAAGAGCAAAATACTAACATACTTCTATTCAGAGAAAGAATAAAAACTCTGTAATCCTGTACAACTTAGTCTGAAACAAAAGAAATTAAATAACAAACAGAAAGAATAAACATTACAAATACACATTTTCTACAGTTCTAGATAGTCAACCCTAATTTATAATACAGGTTTATTACTCGAGTTTATTTTTAGTAAGAAAGTTATCCTAAACATAGGATGAAATATAATAAACAGTAAGAAATTCTTGTTGATCTTTTACTTTCTAATCTTCATAGTAGAGTTAAAAGAAACGAATACATAGTACTAAGAATTAACTTTTCTTTCTTTTTCTGACTGTGGCAAAATAACATATAAATTTGTGAAAAAACTTGTAATAGCTAAATAGGAACTCAGTTTAGAAGAATATTACTTCTCAACACCGAGATACTGTGCTAGAGTACGGTCTGGTGATACCAGATGTGGAAAAACACAGTAATGATTAACAGATTTAACTAATGATATTCCGAGATACTAACTTAAATGAACTGATAAACCTAACATGTATCCATTCATATTCAGTAACATAGAGAAATAAATAGTAGAACCTGTTTAGGCTGTGGACAACAACAGCAATGGGAGGCCGTTCCTCCCTACCAATTCCTGGAGAGCGCTCAAACAACGACTTCTCAGGACCCCCGAGCTTGCTCTGGTCTCCCTGGCTTGAACTAGGTGCAGCAAATCAGATACCCGTCTTCAACTCAGTATTAACTCAGAACTATCAGTCAGTTCTCTTAGCCCAATAGTTGTAATAATAATCAAGTTACTGCAGCAATCTACTCAAAACACTTCCTTACTGTTTTTCCCTCTTTCCTCAATGAAATTCCTGAATAACATTCACCTGAATGAATTCTTTTTGGAATAAAATCTGACAGCCCTAGCTCTCTTCATTGAGTACTTTTTAAAAGATTGCCTAGGTCTTAGTTGGGTTAACTGTCATTTAATGAGCCACCTACTCAGATTCCACTTTCTTGGGGAATCATGACCCCAATCATAGGGAAGTTGCCACCTACAACTTAGGAAGTGTTTGAGGATGCTGCCACTTGTCTTTTGCCTTTCCACCTTGTTCCATCCACCAGTTTGACCAGTAACCTCTTTTAACAGCTCTCCCATGCTGTTGTCTCCATAATTTATTTATTATTAATAAAATATTCTGAATTACACTCCATAACTATTGACTCTGCTGAGTCATCAATCCCTACTTAGGATTAAGCTTAACATAATGTCTCAGAAATATAATAAAACAAATTACATAATTTTACAAAATTGCGGTATGTGACAATGTATGTGCCAAATCTCCAAAACAAAACCCGTAGACACTCCAATGAATTTACCAGCTCTAATAACATCAGAACTCGTCGACATACAAATGCACTCACCAATCATTAATAAAACACAGGCGTTTAACAATATGAATCTAGATATAAATGCTTCCTTTAATAGCAGAGTGATTCTTTACCCCAGGGCGATTCTATATATTGAAAACGAATCTATATTCATTGTACCTATATATATCACATCTATGCGCTAAAAAGAACCAAACACTGAATGTAAATTAGAACTTCATAGTTACACCTATTGAATATATGGTTTAGAAACGAAGATTCCATATCTATGAGAAAAACAAAACCTGAACATTTCCCATCCCTTTGATACCGATATCCATTGAACCAATACACTAAATGCAACCTAGTGTTCGCCCATCGATTTGATACCCTTGTACATCGAATCTATCCTATTGAAGGCACAGACATATTTGAAAATAGTCCTGGCACAATTCCTTACGATTTTTATATCTACCATATATGCATTGATAAGTAACACTTACCAAATCGTGGCCTAACCACACCTGTCACGCAGAAATGGGATTTTTTACCAAGCTAAGAATATCGCAGCCACTCGGGATTTAGGAAGATCGCTCCTCCTCCAGGAAATTTCAGACAGTCGTATATAGACTGGGCGCCGACCAATGCAATCTCTGCCATCATAATGCATCTGTTTTCTCCCCACCCCCCCTTCTACACTATCTCAAAGCAATATATATAATGCATGACTAGGATCCTTCTTCTCCAATAAAGAAAAAATCATTCCCCCCACTGTGCCAAGATTCTTGCCTCATAAGCACCGAGCATTAATCATTCCTTCAATACTGAATATGTCACCAAATTCCAAGGGTTATCCTACCCCAATACCGTCGAGATCATTTCTATAAATCAACAAAATACCTAAACTAGAATTAGAAACTGTCTTCTTTCCCAAAAAAGTTGATTCCCCCAAAAGACGTGGTGTGTCTATAAATCAACAAACCCAAAAATGTAAATAGAAACAAGTGAGCTCACCTTAATCCCTACCTCCTAAGCATTCCAGGAGCAAGTGGTTGCTTTGGAATCCTACTCGTGAATATAAAATTAAGCTCTGTGATCTTATCCCATGCAAGGTTAAAGAGTACAGGTGGTTGGAGAGGCACGAACATTCATGCAAGAAGATATAGTCACAGAAGGTCTTTCTTGCTTTTCCGCAAATGCCCTAATCATACGATATTCATAGTTTCACGTTCAAACAAGTTCCTTAAAAGGAATTTATAATCCATAATCAACCAAACAATGAGCACAAAAAGGCTCATTGCGTTGTTCAAGGAGGGAAAACACATTTAATTTTATCCTACCACTAAAATATTTGATATCTTTCAGGTAGCATAGGGTAGTATAGTTAATCTCTTAGTTTTCCATTAAAGCCTTTTCACTTAATTAATATAAGATTGTAATACTACCTCTTCCTTTTGTTTAAATGCACTCATCCTAAAATACTAGAAGTAAGTTTGGTAATATAGAATTTTGTCTTCTTCGACTCTCTATTTGAATAAAAGTGTAATTCTATATTATCCAAGTTCTATAATTATTATACTCCAAACAATTATGGGCCTTTCCCGTATCCAAATTTCCAATACTTCCGCATAAATCCCCTATAAGAGACTTTGTTCGAGTATATTATAGCTCTTCTTAGTTGTTAGTTTTGACATGAGTAACATTTTATATAAGAGTAAATATA
>LPNX010439694.1:0-128442 GCA_001517045.1 Pseudotsuga menziesii
TAATACACTGAGATTCAGACTTAGGTTTCTTAAACTCTTTGATCATGGCGTTCTTGACCTGGGCAAGCGTCTTGGGTAATGTAGTGTACTTGATGTACCATGTCAAGTCTCTATCTCTGAGTGTGGTGACCAACTGTACAAGTTTAAGGTTATCATCGTTGATCGTTTTAATGGTCCACATGGCTTCACATAGGAACCAATGCTGTTCCGGGTCTTCTGCTCCTATACCTTTAAAAATAGGCAGCTTCATGTCATCTCCCATTCTATTCCTCTGTGGTGGATTCTGACTGACTGGGGTACTACCACTCAGCGGTGTAGGTCAGGTTGTTGTAGCGGGAGTAGGTACTGTCTGTGAACTACTGGATGGTGTACCTACGGGGTTATTCTGAGTTCCGGTCTGTTTCTGCGGGGTATAAGGATGGTAAGGTATACCCTCCTCGGATTCTTCTGTAGTGCTAGGACTCTGTTGTCGAATACTGTCTGAACTGTTCTCGAATATTGGAGATCTGTGGCCTACCTTATACTTCTTTCCGCTACGTGTTCTTCCAATGTCGTCTAAATCACTTTCAAATTCTTGTGACATTACTATCTTTACTTATTCATGTGAGACTAAATCCATTCTTCCTTTTTCATATAGCAGCATCTTAAGGGACAGGTTTAGAGATCTTAGGTACTTACCACGATATCCTCTGAAGAAGTATCGTTCGGCTTCGCTGAAGCTCTTTCTCTGATCGACTGCAAATTCTGTAACAAAACCGTTTAGCACGCTGGTGAGCCAAAAGTCCACTGCTCTCGTAATCGGATTGTCAAGGTTCTGCACGGTCTGAATCAGCTCCGGTGTCCAGACAATGTTTCTTTTCTTCTTGAATGTGTTGCTAGCTGTCAACTTGGATAACCAGTCGAAAAGCTCGTTTCCGTAGGTTTCAAAAAATATAGCGTGTATGTCTGAAGCAATATGCTTTACTAGCCAGTCTTCTGTGCTCAGTTTAGGGCTTCGGTTTTCTTTCTTGGCAAACTCCCTTAAATCTGAATCCAACCATTGGTGGAACTCTTGCCTGGTAGGATGCCAACAGAACATAGACTCCCAGTCGTTTAAACCGGCAACGGAACCATTTGTTGATTGCATGGGCAGACCCGGGTTTACTGTAATCAATCAACAACACCCCTAATTCACTGGCCCTTTCGGCGACAGACCGCAAAGAGGCCTGAAGTCTCACTCGAAGTGAATCTAATGGGTTGGCCAAGACTCAAGTGTCTTGGACCAGGTTCTGTGGCAGTCCTACTGGTGTTGCACAGCTCTTCAGGCTGCGGGATCTCCTACCGGGTGGGTGCATCGCGCACTCTCTCCGTCGCACAGTTCTTCTCACCGCAGCTTCTCTACCCTCGCGCGCACCGCACAGGTTCTTCCCTCGTCGCACAACTTCTACCTTCTCACAATATCTCCTTCCTTTTCGCATCGCTGCGCACCGCAGGACAAACAACCCCTTCTCAACGCCAGACCCTCAGCTCGCAGTATCACGCACCGCAGCTCCTCTGCCGGTGTGATATCGCCTCTCTGCGATATTCTACCTCCACGACTTGCGCTCTAACATTGGCTGTGTCGACGGGCGAAGTTCGACCTCCAGGAAGTTATATTCCGATTAAACAGTCATTTAGAAACAACATAAGGGAGCCTTTATGCGACTTACTGAAATACTTCATTTACTTTAATCCCCAAGTACTACTGTAAGCTGAGCAATACATACATTCATTGACTGCAACTAATATCATAAGCATAATAACCAGTAACAGTAAACAAATACAATCACATTCATACAACACATAACACATGGATTTAACGTGGTTCACCCCCAGGATGGGAGTTACGTCCACCAAACTGTGCTTCTATTATCTATCTTGAGGGAAGTTGGCACAGTCTGTTGCACTGCATATGCAGCGCGAGATCTCCTCTAGATCTCCGGCCTTTTCCTATCTCTATACTGCCTTTCTTACAATATATCCTTCCCTCTCTGCTCTCTCTCTGGATGGTTACATACAGACTCAAATGACTCACAGACAAGCTAGGTGTCTGGATCGTTACAACACAGTCTATCTGACTGACTCCTGAATCTAGTT
Organism: Pseudotsuga menziesii; assembly: GCA_001517045.1. Lineage (NCBI taxonomy): Eukaryota > Viridiplantae > Streptophyta > Pinopsida > Pinales > Pinaceae > Pseudotsuga > Pseudotsuga menziesii. The sequence continues at coordinate 2,116 of LPNX010439694.1, forward strand.
CAAAAGTATTCAACTAATCAACTAAGGAATCAACCTCTGAACCAACCCTTTTACAATACAAAATGCAAGCTTTTATCGGCAGCCCGAAGGTCGTGCCATTACAACACTGTGGGCCTGTCCCAAGAGTAAACCCATACCCTAATTAGTGACAGTCGGTCCTCTCTGTCCTTGAGGTAGCCGCTTCCCGTCACACTACAGCTTTCTACAGTCTTCCATGCTTCCCGGCGCTGATCATGGGTACTATGCACCGCTTCACTTTTTGGCCTTTGTCTTCAATGCTTGAGCCTCGTTGCTCCTTCTTCTTTATGAGGGTCGCTGAGCCCTCCTATCTTCCGCCGCTGCCTTCAATGCAGTGGTTGAGCTTTCTTCTCTCGGCCGCTCAGGTACCGTTGCCTTATAGACTTTTCTATCTCAAAAGTCAATGTTTCCGGCTCTGCTCTACAGCTGGAAACACGCTACAGCGTCGTAGCCTTGCCTTCTCCTCTTTCCGCCAAAACTTTACCTTTCCGCTAAACTAGCAGCTTCCTCTGTAGCTGCGGGACCCTACTCCAACAGTAGTCTGTATCTATTTGTTGAGGCGAAGAGTTATAGAGTTGTAGAGAAGAGTGGATCGATCTAGGCTGTGTCTAGATCGACAATAGAGTGAAAGAGAGAAAGATTCACAAATTTGAGACTAGAGAGCATGAGAGGATAGAGAAGTCTATATAGATTGTAGAAGAAGATCTAGAACAAAGTCTACAAGTTGAGTGCGCAGACAAAGGGTGCCATATATTTCTCATGCCAGATGAAGAGCGCCTTTGTGGTTTTTGTCGGATGGGTTTCCATGTTAAATGTTGTCTATGTGTATATTTGATTAATATGCTTGTGTCGAATGAATGTATGTATATTTGATTATGAATGTGTTCTTGTATTCCTCTGTCACATTGTTGTTAGTTGGGACCGCTAATAAGGAACTATATTAACTGCTGTAATCTCTGTCGATGGACAAATAAAGTTATATCTTGAATACACGCAATAAGAGAAGTAATATAACCATCGGCTTCGGTCGAGCAAGATAGTAAGGTGCCAATCCCCACATAATTGCAAAAGCATGGTTCTGGTAGTTACCCATAAGAAATATGCCGGGTGAGAACGCATTTGTGCCACAGGTGCTACTGACTAAGCCCTGCTATGTCGGGACGATATATTGAACTTTATTGACGGACAAACTAGGGACTGAACCTGGGTTGAAGGAAAAAAACACCAACAAGAGGTAAAGATTATTTGGGCAAATTTTGTTTTGATGGATTTGATTAATCCTTTTGGTGTTAGTGGTGATTTCACATGATATATCAATATGCAAAGACCCACATATCTTTACTTTTGGAAACACACAATTGTAGTATATGAGTGCCGCTACTCAAATTGTAGCTAAGGTTTGAAGGAAAGTTTTGGAAGAAAAGAAGGTTCTTCAAAATCCATGTTTGAAATTGCTTGAGGAAAAGCAATATTGGATGGGGAGGACTGACATGTCCCCAATTAAATGATTTTCAAATAAACAATTAAGTTGGCATATCTAATTCCTAAGGGTTGTGTGGAAAAATCAAACTATTGATATTTAACCCCAAGGCCTATAGTTTCACATGTAAATTCGAACTAATATTTGTGGAAGGTAGAAAATGGGTCAATACATGATGGAATAAATATTAAATGCTCCAAAATGAAATGGCAATGGGTCCTAGTTGGCCATGTGGGTGCATAAGTGGATGTGTGGGGTCCACATGAGGGGATATTCCTCATTTACACATGCCATCATCCTCAAATTCGAATTTGGAGGAAGGAGTCACTTCCAAGATAGTGGATGATGAGTCATAGGCTAAATTTAGGTAATGAGAAGATTCTATGACAACTATGTCAGTAATTATGATAGTTATGACAACTCTATGACACCCTATGACACTTATGACAATTTATGACATATTCTATGACATCTATGACATGTAAGAGATAAAAATATACCCAAATGGGCACATGAGGTGTTTTTGGGCCCCAAGTAATATTAATCAAAGATTCTAAGTCTAATTTCATGAAGGGAGAGTAAGCAAAGTCAATACAAGTGTTATTTAGGTTAATGTAATGACCTAAAATAACACTAATTCAAGTTATTGAACCATTGGGAAGGTAATTCAAGTTTATTGGAGGGAAATGAGTCCATGGAGGTTATTAAAAGCGTAGGAAGTAGAAATGGGGCATATTTTTATCATTTTTTAATTGGCCTTTGGCATGTTGGAGAGCTTTTTCTTGTCCATTGCACGGTGGATGTTTACTCTCCCTGCTTGAACCAATTTTGAGGGAGTTGGATTCCTTTCCAAGTTGGTTGATGGAGAGGCCATTCAGACCTCACAATGGATCTTATTGATGGTTTTTAGTTGAATTTTGAAGGTCCATACAACTTGAGTTCTCATATATCTCCCTCTTCTCTCATTCCTTCTACTCTCGTTCCTTCTTCTCCATCCCCCCACACTCTCATGTTGATGGCTCACTTGTTAGAGTGGTGCTTGCTCTTTGTGTTAGGATTAATAATCCTCCCTTAGTCAAAAGTATATTAGATTATTCTTAGCCTAACTTAGGAGTCCTAATTAATTAATTGGGTCCACTAGTACAATTGGGTCCACTTGGCCTAATGGGGCCACATGTACCAATCACTAGAGTGTGGGGAACAGTACTAGAGGTTAACTGCCACTTACTGCATGTGCATGCATAAATTCGGGTGCCTCCTTGATCAATCCCTACATTTTAGGATCCATTAGGAGTCTCGGGACCAACCTACTTCAATTAGTTGGAGTTAGTACTAGTTATTCTTAGTTAGCTTCCAGTTACTTTTAGTTAGTTCACAATCAGTTAGCTAGTGCTAGCTATGCATGGCTGCATGTGGAGTAGGTGCCTTTGCCCACCTACCACACTCAGTTGCACCGAGTTAACTACTTATTACTGATTTTATGAGTTGGTTGGATATCTGGAGTTGATATGTTGGACTTCGATATTGATTGAGACACCATGAGTTAGATGGTCAACTAGATACAATCACACCTAGTGGGGAGATTCGAATCTATCCCTAATTGATTCAAATCCTTTTCCTATGTAAACTATTGTAACATCGGATTTAATTAATGACAATGATACTGTAAATTCCTGACCAATACTCATTTGTTTCCTATGTGGTTTGTTTCGTTCAGTTTGTATTTTCATTCTCCATTTACTGCAATCATAATTCAGAACTATCTGCTTAAAGATCTAAATAGCATTCAAATTCTAATATGGTATCAGATCCTTCTCAGGCAGGATTCATGTTTGTTTCTCTCCGTTGAACATCAGAAGCAGCCGGGTTTCCACATAAGTCCCACAAAAGGTATCTTGCTTCCTCTAGATTTATTCAGAGTGGCGGGCGGACGTGACGGACCCTAAAAAAATGTTCATGTTAAGAGGAAAAGCATGATTCTAACAGTTTGAATGTTTTAGTGTTTTTGCAGTGAAAATCTATAGGTGCTACATAGCTTGTGTGAATTTTTGTGATCTCTCAGCCGGAAGAATTACGGATTCTCAATCTCCTACTCCTTGGATCCTCACAACTTCCAATTATCTTTATTGGAGGATTGATATGCAGATGGCCTTGTGCAAGCATGGCTACCATAGGATAGTACTAGAAGGAAGGTCGAGCCCCATCATCCTGTTGAAGGAAACAAGTTTTTGAACTGCTTAGATGAAGCATTTGGTTATCTATGCACTTATATATCCAAAGATCTCCTCATATATCCAAAGATCTCCTCTTCCACCTAGAAGGTTTGAGGACACCTTGAGAAGCCTGGGAGAAGCTTGAAAACTTGTTTGAAAAACAAGATGAGCTTTGGGGACACCTCCTGGAGAATGAGTTCGTAGCCTTACATCCAACGATTTCTAAACAATAGAGCAATTCTTTACTAAATTCAAGTCTTTGGCAGTGCAATGCAGACAATGCGGAATTGAGCGAAAGGATGAGCAAAATGTCTTTTCTATTCTCAACAAACTCGACCCAAAGTATTATGTATTTGTTTCTATATTTCATTCCAAACAGGAGGGCTTCCCTGATTGGAAAATTCCTTCATTAGATTCTTTTTCCAAGTCCTTAATCAAGGAGCAAGAGAAATTGATTTGAATGGGATTCATAAAGACCTCCAAAGATCAAGCTCTCTTAGTTACTGACTCTTCCAAAGTGCAATCAAATGGGAAATCAAAGAAGAAGGAGCCAAAAGTAGTTGATTCAAAGTCTAAACATAATCAACAAACTTCCGAAGGAGCCTCTGGCTCTAAGAAAAATAAGAAGTTCAAAAAGAAGTTATGTCCTTATTGTGAAAAGAGTTACCAGATTGAAGATTATTGTATGAGGAAGCAACTTGATGAAATGTCAGCTCTTCTTGAGCAGGATAACATTACTCCCCCACAAAGAGCAAAGAATCTTGATGAAGAACCACAGACAGAAGATGATGAAAGGTGCCATGCTTTCAAAGCTAGCCTTACACAGTCTACAACATACATAATTGATTCTGTAGCTTCCAATCACATGGTTGCTTCCAAAGAATCCTTCTCGGCCCTCACACTGTCAAAGGGGCCTAACATTCACACGGGAGATGATTCCCAAATTCCAACAGAAGGAAGGGGCTCAGTAAGAGCGAAGCATGGTGAGTTCAAGAATGTCCTTTATGTGCCCTACCTTGCTGCTAACATGTTGTTTGTTTATCAGATGACTCATACAGGCTTTCCCAAGAGAGTTACATTTGATTCAAAGACACTTGATACTACAGAAAAAGCCACTGGACAGCTTATAGCAAAAGGTATTGCATATCACTCTACCAAAGCTTATGAGTTCTCACATTTTTTACTTGTCTCTCCTCCTACAACTTTATTGTCTCATGCTAACAACACCAGCAAGATTTGGCATGAGATTTTTAGCCATCTCAATTTCAAATATCTGCAACAACTCCACAATGATAAAATGGTTGAAGGTTTTCTCTCCATTCAAACTTCCAATGGAGTATGTGTTGGTTACTTGGGAGGTAAGCATTCACAAAAGAAGTATGATGTTGGGAAGGCACATAGAGCTGCATCTACACTTTATTTGATACATAGTGATGTATTTGGACCTATGCCCACAAAATCCATTAATGGTTGCAGTTTCAATAAGAAGATCAAGTCAATAAGATCTGATAAAGAGGAGAGTACATCAAAGGAGATTTCCAGAGTTTCTGTGAATCAAAGGGGATTCGAATGGAACACTCAGTTCCATACACACCACAATAGAATGGTGTGGCTGAGAGGAAGAACCTATCACTGAAAGAGATGGCAACATGACTTCTCCATGCCAAACATCTACCTCCTTCTCTTTGGGTTAAAGCAGTAAACTGTGCTTTATATTTGCAAAATAGGGTGCCCCACAAGTCAGTAGTTGGGTCACTCCATTTGAAGAACTGCATGGGCATAAGCCCAATGTCTCTCATATGAGAGTTTTTGGTTCCAAATCTTGGGCCATAATACCACTTGACAAGAGGAAGGCCTTCCAAGCCCAAAGTAGTGAATGCATTCTGCTAGGATATGCAGAAGATGCAAAAGCTTACAAACTGATGAAGGTTGCAACCAGAAGATGCTTCATTGAAACGAGTGTCCAGTTCGAATAAGATCAGTTGTGTGACACAACTCTAGTAGCACATGAAGGTATAACTATTTATCCTCCTATTTTTGATGATGATGATGTGCTACAGGTTTTAGACTCAAATGAAGAAGATCACATTCAACATGATCCTGTTATTGAGACTGAATCTCAAGAGATTCTAGATCTAGATCCAGTATCCATTCCTAATCATAAGCCTAAGCCCAGATGGGCTCAAAATCTCCTCGATACAGCTGGAAGTGGTGCTGGAGATCTAGAAGATAGAAGAAGAACAAGGTCCCAGTATCAGAATGAACATGTTGCACTGTCCCTCACAGATTCACTCCCTATAGAGTGGTGCAACAAAGTTCCAGGTCAGTGCTACTTGATGATGGCGAATGATCAGCGACATGGCCCACAAAAGCATAAACTTGATCATTCCCTACCTTCACCATCCAGAAGAGATAAACAGAGTCATCAGTTTAGAAGTACATTGAGAGGTTCACTAATGGACCATGCTGCTGCAATTTTGCAGCAATGTTTATTCAAGTTAATTTTCTAAGGAGAAAGCTTCTTTCTTCTAAAGATAGCTTGCATTCTTTCTATATACTTATTTTGAGGGGTTTTTTTCCCGTGAGGTTTTCCCCTGTTACCTTGGTTATATTAAGCAACATTTTATATTTTAGATTGTACATGGGTGACTTATGGCCTTGTTTCTAGGGCCCACAGTTGTCCAAGTTAAGATTCAGGGGGGGGGGGTGTTACGATTATTAATCCTCCCTTGGTCAAAAGTCTATTAGATTATTTTTAGCCTAACTTAGGAGTCCTAATTAATTAATTAGGTCTACTAGTACAATTGGGTCCACTTGGCCTAATGGGGCCACATGTACTAGTAACTAGAATGTGGGGAACACTACTAGAGGTTAAATGCCACTTACTGCATGTGCATGCATTAGTTTGGACGCCTCCTAAATCAATCCCTACATTTTAGGCGCCACTGGGAGTCCCGACACCAAGCTACTTCAGTTAGTTGGAGTTATTACTAGTTAGTCTTAGTTAGCTTCCAGTTACTTTCAGTTAGTTCACAATCAGTTAGCTAGCGCTAGCTATGCATGATTAATGCATGGCTGTATGTGGAGTAGACGCCTTTTCCCACCTACCACACTCAATTGCACTGAGTTAACTAGTTATCACTAATTGTATGAGTTGGTTGGATATTTGCAGTTGATCTGTTGGACTCTGATATTGATTGAGACACCATGGGTTAGATGGTCAATTAGATACAGTCACATCCAATGGGGAGATTCGAATCCATCCCCAATTGATTCAAATTATTTTCCTATGTAAACTATTGTAACACTAGATTTAATTAATGACAATGATACTGTAAATTCCTAAGCAATACTCATCCGTTTCCTGTGTAGTTTGTTTTGTTCAGTTTGTATTTTCATTCTCCATTTACTGCAATCATAATTCAGAACTATCTACTTGAAGATCTAAATGGAATTCAAATTCTAATACTTTGATGAGTCCATTTGATGTCCAATATTGCGTATATTATGTATGGATCAATACTTTCATGTCCATATTCTATGTATCTCTAAATCCAAGAAACTAATGTGTGAAAAGCTTGTATTCTCATGCCATTGAATCACTAGTTTTCATGAATTTTGCTTCAATCGTGAAGGAGTTTTATATCATATTTGTATGAGGGATTTTATCTGATTTTGATGTTTTTGGGACAGACATTTGTATGTTGTATATTACCACTATATGTCATGTTACTCTTTGAACCATCTATTCTACTTTTCATGTGTCAAATTTGAGTTAGTAATGCAATTTCCCCTTAAGCAATTTCCATGAAAGTTACTACAAATGTTGCACATAAAAATTAGTTTGCATAGATTAATAAACATGATTAATAATAGCCACTGATGTCTTATATTCATCTCCATACTCTGTTCTGAAATTTTGGAGGTTCATACTTGAGTTGGAGATCCAAATTGGCCTCCCCCCGGGGGGATTTGACGTCAATTTCCTAGGAAATTTGCACTTTTTCTCCTCATCCCCAAACCAAGTTGCATAAACTTAAAGTAAGATCCAAAGTGTTCATATGTCGTCTTGGGATGTTCTAAGACTCATCATACCCTTGCATTTCAAATTCGAGACCAATTGGAGTCAGTTGGAACCCCTTATAGTCTTGACTAATAAAGATAAAAAATTGCCCAAATTGCACTTTTCTCCAAAATTCCAAGTAGGGACATTACAAAAAACTTATCTTTATCAGGTTTGCGTGTATATATTTGGTTTGATGAAGGATGATTCCTCTCCAAAACATTCTATTAAGCTCGTAAAGGTTGGTAATCCTCCTTATCTTTATTATCCGACTAGTTTTTTCTACGGAGCATCATCAGACAAGTGTTGTGGAGTTGGTATCTTCCTGTTTATTGGGGAATTTAATTTCTTCCATTGTAAATTGGGTTTTGGGACGGGATCCAATACTTATGAGGAGCTGCTACCTCTTTGGGGTCTAGTTTATATTGCTCGCAAGATGGGGCTCCGCTATCTCAACATTTTTAGCGATTCCAAATATATTGTGGACTGGGCCAACCAAAAGTACTCTCTACAAGTTATGGCTCTTGATGATTGGTGCAGCCGCACATGTTCTTTTTTGGGGAATTTTATTTCTTTTAATATCCAACATATCTGTCGGGAGCACAATTCCTTGTAGAGACCGTCTTTCGAATGAAGCCCTGGTGTTAACATAAGTATTTTTTACCTTTGAGGAATTTGAAAACAACTTCAAAATCAATGAAGGTTCCATCAATGCATTTATGTATTGATCGTTAGGAGTTTTCTTGTTGGATGTTTTTTTATGTTATACCCTATCTTTGTAGTCCTGTGGCTAGGTTGGTTGTATGAGTGGGACATCTTAACGGGCATTGGTTTTGGTTGTTATTCTGACTACTCTTATATATGCTTTGGACTGTATTTCTTGGTTGGATGTGTATTGAGTATCCTAAAAATTATACTTACTTATTTTTTATTCAGCTAAATATCAAAAAATAAGCTTTTTCTACTTGAATATATATAATCTAAATTGTTAAAATAATAATTACTAGAAACATGTAAGTAATTATAGCAATATGCCTATGCCTAGACCTTACTAAAAGTCCTTTAAAAAAAATATCAAAGTAAAGCCTTTAAAGGAAAAGCACTATAAGTTTCCAAATTCCATAGATCGAATAAACATAGAGGTCATTATAGAACCCAGTTTTTTTTCCCAAAACAAACATATTTTATATAAAAATATATGTAGTGTTTTGTACATAAAGGACCCAAAAAAATATGTCCCATGTAGTCAATGGATAGGTCAAAGATAGTCATATAACAACCAGGAGTTAGACAGTCCAAAAGACAAAAGGACGACCACTGAAAACATAACTAAAAAAACATCAGCCAACAGAAAAATAGACAGCCGAACAGAGGGTAGCAAAAGTAACTCACGATGGACCCAAGAAGACAATCACGCTACGATGTGCTCACGAGCTGAGATCTAGCCATCCCCGACCATCTTTCAGAAAAAATGAAACCATCTTCAGCCTGAAAATCAAGCTTTGATAAAGAGTTCGCCAGTTAATTTTGTTCCCAATAAATGTGGGAGAACGAAATCTCCTTAACAAACCAATCAACCCTAGAACTCGTACCAGCAACGGATCCAAATGTAGGAAAAAAATACAATGCACTCCCAAATCCCAATCAATGATGACTTTCGAGTCACCATAGATATGTATGCCATCCAAAACACGTGCCAAGGAGAAGCGTAGGAGGATCCACAGGGCAAGGAGTTCACCCTTAGTGTTTGAACCAAGGAAACAATTCATCCACAACTTGTAGTGACTATGATCAGTCATTTGGGGGATTGCACTAGCGCCACACAGGCTGAAATACGCCTGTGATGCACCATCAAAAAATCCCACCAGTCTGTGATCCGAAGCAATTATCTTTGGCACCCTAGAAACCAGAAGAGTGTTGCCACTTGAGGATAGATCACCACCAAATACTGTAAATGCTTTTAAAGCTCTGGTAGCAATGACCGAGGAGCACGTTACCTTTCCTTCAAAAACTAATTTATTCCTGCATCGCCAGAGTTACCATAGAAGGAAGCAAGGCAACGTGCCCTAGGAAAGGAATTTTTTACGCAAAGATAAAAAAACATGATGATAGTGTATCACTAATCCAAGGAGAAACCACACTGATCATTTGCCCGATCACCTTCCATACAGACTCGAAAAAGCTATAGGTGACAAATAGATGTATAATGTTTTCGTAAAAAAACCACATAATGAACTAAAACCAGGGCCAAACATACCTCTTTGGATAAGATTATCCCACGAAAGAAGTCGATTTTCAAGCGCCAACCACCAACAAAGTTTTACTCGAGGGGGACCTTCCACTTCCTTAACAAGTACCACCACTCTTGTCTGCCGGAAATACCTCCATGAGCTGATGATAAGCCTTCTTAGTAGAAATATTCCCCACAACTGTATCGAAGGACCAACATAATAGGTCAGGATAAGTGCTTAAACTTATCGCCCCCTTCTTAAGACCTCTGACATTATAGAACCCAGTTATAAAAGGGTAAGATGCACATTACTACACGAATGCATAAATTCTTAAGTGGGGCCTTTGTTCTTGTAATTGAAACAAAATAAAATATTACATCAACTTTTCCTAAAAACCATGTTTATGAATAGGTTATATATAATAATAATTTATTATTTATTATGTGTGAGAATTTTAAATTATTATTATTATTATTTAATTAGTTGAAATATTTTGTATGGATTGTTAGATGAATATGTTATGAAATTTATCTCAATAAAAGTATATATATATTGATGATGATTTTCTTATTATAATGATTGATTCATTGTAATATTAATTCATTTGCTTGCTCAATTTTTTTCTAATTTTTTGTGTAATTTATTTATTAGTTTTTTTTATGTTTGTTATATCTGATATCAGTTGGGCATCATGTCAAGATGGACAATACAATGGACACTATGTCTCGGGAGGTTTGAAACTTAGAGGGGAGGGTGATTGCATACCTTCCCAACCAACCCACCTACAACCCGTTGGCATGGTCTATTTATTATGTCCCCGCCTGAGGGGATATATATGAATCGCTCAAGGCGATTATTCGAAGTAATTTGTTGCAACTTTAATAAAATCATATAAATTTTCCTATAGTTTGTATTAAATTTTTTTGGGGAATTATTTAAATACTGATTTATCTTGCTTTTTATTGGTTTATATAGGTGACGTAGGCGTGGGACTTTGTGCCCCAAGACCCGGCGGCGGGCTAACGTCAGCAGCATTAACTTTTCATTTTCAGCATTGTTCTGTCCAATGCTCTGATTGTTCTGCCATCTCTGTCACCTACTGAGACTTGCTCAGAATTACATGCGCCATCTACAACCATTAGCCATCTTTGCCACCGACTGCCATCTATACTACCATGCACCCAGTCGCACACCTGCACGGCCCTGCACTTGCCACTTGCCATGGAATATGAGAAATTCTTTGCAGTTCCCTTTTAATTACTTGCCTTGCCTCTGAGATGGGAAGAACGCAATGGATACCGGTGGTGGTTTTGGATTGGGCTGCGTCCAATGGATTTGTTGAGGTTGCCATTAAATTTCTCAAACTGGACGCGGCCTCTCTCATGAAAGATCTCGCATCTCTCACACGAATCCGTCGCCTGGAAGATCTTTGGGATGACGAGAGTCATTTCACGAATGCAGCCAAAGCCTGTGGATTCATCGCCAGGGAGCTAATTCTTCACGAATGGCATGTAAATTCCAACTCTATGATCGAGGCCGGCTACGGCCCTTGGGATCTCTATACTGCCGCTGCAGCAGAAGATTTAGGGATTGTCCAGAGACTGTTGAGGAGAAAGCCGCAGCTGGTTTTCGGTGACAAGGAGTTTGGCATGACGGACATGCTCTATGCAGCTGCCAGAGGAAATAGTTCGGAAATATTCAGAGAAATCCTGTGTTTCATTAACGATGATTATCATTCTCGGTGTTTCAGATCGAATAATAATAATAATCAGATTGAGTATTGCAGGGGAATGGGTATAGATGTACCGTTTGAAGTTATGAACAAAGCCCTTCATGCTGCATCGAGAGGAGGAAGCGTGGTGATCTTGAGAGAGTTGGTAAAGCAGTGTAGCGGCCTTCAGAGCCATCATCGTCTCAATGTGGTGATTTGGTGCAAAGATAGCAGACGTGGAATTGCTTTACATTCTGCTGCTAGTAGAGGCCATCAAACCAACCGATCTGATCTTTAACAGTGGTTTGTGTTTTGGATGCAGAGTTAGAGACAAAGCTTGTCAAAAATGCTGAGGGTGAAGAGAGAAGGATGATAGCACCTCAAGAAGCTTGCACTCGTATTGCAGATGTAGTGCAGGAAGTTGTAACGAATATGGAAGCTGGTGCAGAGGCGAAATATCGTGTTTTCAAAAAAGCACGTCCTAAATTAGATATGTGTGATAGGGAACTTGAAGACAAAAGAAACACATAGAGGAACTGGAAGATATTGCTCGCTTAAAACAGGCTGAGGCAGATATGTTCCAACTCAAGGTTGATGAAGCAAGACGAGAGGCTGACAGGCTGTAGCGTATTTCCCTCACAAAGTCTGAAAAAGCAGAGAAGGAATATGCTAGTAGATACCTTAAATTTGAAAAAAAACAACTTCAAGAACATTCACGTTTACACGCTGACCCATTCCAAATGCTCATGCTGTGCAAAATTTAAAATACAAGATTTGCTCAAAAATGTATATAATGTTCCCAAGACAGAGCCAAAAAGTCAAACAGATCATTCTGGATCAATTCCTTATACTAAGGAGTGAACTCTCATGAAATGTTTATTTGAAAGGAAGACATTTTAGTGGGATTTTAATAAGCATGACCTCAGTTGTCCCTTTTCAGGGTTGCCCAGTTTTTTGAATGGAAGCTGAAACAGAGTATGTATCTTATAAATTTTAAAAACATTTATTAGTGATATTTGACGTAGACAGAAATACATAATTAGATAGCTATGTGGGATATATAACCCTACTTGCGGCTGGAATTTCACATTGACATCTCTAAGCTTTACATTTTTAGAACTCTTAGCATGCATAATATCTTTGGCCTACAAATAATTTTTTTTTCTTCTGTTTGAATACACAGGCACTTGGGATTTTCATTAATATACATAATATTGTCTTGATATTTTTAGGGAGCTCTTATTTAATATAGGACACTGAATAAACTAATAATTAGAGAGTCTAGCCGGAGCTCTAAGAGCTTTTGTATAGCATGGTCGGGTAAAGATAACAACTTGCCACGACCCAAGGGGTGAATATAATTTGAACTGCATATTGTCTTTCTTGTGTTGATAAATCTATTTCCGATATTCAAGAGATGTGATGTAATATGATGTATGTTTGACAATCATCAGACAAAAATACTGGTGCCTTATGGAAGGATGGAGATAGGGACAGGACATTGGATGTTTAATAATTGGCTTTTCTACTATGAGCTTTATTTATGCTTCCAAGGATATTTTCAACAGGGTGTCATAAAATGTGGACTTCTAAGTTTGGTTTTTGGCCAAATTTGTTTGGTTTTGGCCAATGTATAAAATTCTAAAATATATTGTTATTCAATAAAGCTAATGTACTAAATATAATTCTCATTTAACATTGTTTTTGGATATAATATTATCTTTATATAAAAAATAATAATTATAATATATATTGTTATTCAATAAAGCGAATAAATTTTATTATTATTATTATATTGTGGGATTATAATAAATCCATTTTATATAGTTGGCATCAACTTACACCATATAGTCAGCACTTGCCATATTATTATTTTTATTGAAGGTTTCTTACTTGATAGTGGTTGAGAATTGAGATAGCATTTCAAAATTTCCTTGAAATTGATGCATAATTTTTCATCCCTAATTACAATAGCTATTAAAAAATTGATGCATAATTTTTCATCCCTAATTACAATAGCTATTAAAAAATTGATGCATAATTTTTCATCCCTAATTACAATAGCTATTAACATTGACGGGGACACCGCCACCTCGTGGCTCTTGTTAGTTATTTGTGTGAAGAATAAAAATTCAAATACACCATAAATGACATCTTTAAATATTACCAAGGCTATAAACTCCCCAATCCTTATCCATAAATAATTTTATAAGGGAATAATGACAATATACATTATATCATACTTAAAAAAATCATAATTTTATTTCTCAAAGTGTATAAAATAACATTTGCAAATATATGTTAGCACATATTCTCAATACAGAAAAACATATATGCAGCTCTAAAGTATGCACTTGCCATTACTATCATATACAAAATAGAAATCTCTTTCATATTCTTTGATTATAGGCCTCTTTCCTGATCCTATATCAAATATGTCTTTGTAAAAAATAATTCATTCACCAATCAGATCATTGTATAAATCTTGATATTGCTAATGTACAGAGAACAAAAAATTGTTATGTGCATTAAAACTCTAAATGTCGATCATCGCATCTTTTCTAGTGTACAATTTTCCAAAAAAGAAACATTGATCCAAAATATTCAGTCTCAATTTTTTTTTGATATTGACCGCATAAGACCTCATGTGGGTATGTAGTCATTATGTAATGTCCTCATCTGATTAGGCATTGAGGACCAAAACTGCTAACCTATGTGATTCCTGTGGGTTCGAGCGGTTACTGATAGTTAGGGAATCATCTAAAGACTGATGCCATCTATAGAAAATCTAGGGCATCATCATGTTATCACCATTAGGTCAAGAAGGGCCAAAGGCCACCATCACGCATGCCATCTAAGCATTATTTAATGATGCAGGCACTCATTTAAGTCTCCATGCGCATGCATGCAAGTCAACTGCAAATTAAAAAATAAAGTGACATATTTAGGTCAAAGATTAGGGTTTTCGCAGTTGAAAGTTATAAAAGGAAGATAAAGTGAAAGGAGACTCACTTTTGATGATTATTATTTTGGAGCTCTTGAATAGCAGCATAGCAGTTGGGGTTGGAGATGACGTCTTCAACTAGCGAGGTTTCGACAGTGAGATATCTGCCCTAGTCTCATTCAGGGTAAGCCATACAGGTTCACCATTTTCTCTTCCATTCATTCATAGTTATCCAGTATACTACAGAGATTGTTGCAGAGGCACGTGTGCAGCCGTAAGGGGTTTTCAACCAGAAAGCCCTAATCATTCGCTGGGTCTCCAGATCTCAGTTTTACTTCACAACCCAGGCACCATTCTCATCATCGGCATCTTACTCCAGTACCCGGTGATTATCAGATCTGATCGTGCTCATCCTGAGCAGTTATCAGCCATTTCGGGATTAGGGGGGCGTGAGCAGCTGCACCTCTAGAACAATTCGCTAGCCTGCCTAGAGACCTCGGAACTTCCGCATGTGCCAGGCATTCTCTCCGGCACGGGAAGGCTATCAGTCCTGCAAATCAACAGCTTCATCGGACACCTCCTTCACTAAAAACATCACCCTTAGCTGATCTGGGGTTCATGCTGCCGAGGTTTCACCGGAAGCAGAAGATATCAGTTCATCTCCGATTCAGCTCTTGACACATGCATACTCTCTCAGGAGCAGTCTAGCCAGCTTATCAGTGGTAAGTGTTCATTCTATCCCACAAACCCTAACCCTAATTTTTGCTATAAAATAGGGATTTTTGTATGGCAGTTTGCATGCCCGGTTATATCAATGTATTTGCTTAGAATTAGAAAATATAGGGATTTGGGATATTACACACTAAAAGCCTCTCAAGTGTCTTCTTCTGGAGCCCCCAAATCCATGAAGGGCTAGTGGTAATAATGGAATATATGTTCACCATTCTACTGTATTATTTTAAATTGTCCTTTAGCCAGCTAAAGACCCTCTTTAGATAGGGAGTTCGTTGTCATGTTGTGTTCCTTATATACATGCAAACATTTAAAGTAATTAAAATTTGATATAATTTCATGAATTTCTTCTATCATTGGAAATAAACGAGTGTGTAAACATCTTTGTGCTCTTTTGATCCAATTTACAACTAGCATGGAGTCCTCAAATACTTGAAGGTTTTGGCATCCCTTTTCTACTGCAAAAAGTAGAAGGATTTTGAGAGCATATAACTCAACATGGTTATTTGTGCCCTCCTCATATCCAAGTGATAACTCGTAGAAGTGTGTTTTTGAAGAAAGAGAATATCCCTCCCCCTACTTTGTGACTGCTCATGCTACAACACTATGTCAAAATATGCCCAAGGCATTGATTTATTGATGTATTCCATTCTTACCCTTCTAAATGGAGCTTCCCCTTTACCTTGAGGAAAGAAATACAATATGTTTATGATGTTTGAAATGACCATCTCGAGCACAAATTGTTTCTCTTAAAAAACGATGTTATTCCTAGCAATCGAAAGTCCCTAGTTAATGATGAGAGGAAGGGCTTTGTAAGGGAGATATAAGGAGTTAGACATACTGTCTTGTAGTGTCGACTCAATAGTATTCCCATTCTAGAAAATTTAATGTCCAATAATTTCGAACACTCTTGCCGCACCATCCTTGTGAATGGACACCTTATGAAAAGGTGAACTGCAGTCTCCTTACCTGATTTGCACAAAGAGTACCAACTTGGGCCTTTAATTATGTGTTTTTTGATATTATCCCATGTTGGTATTTTTTTCTCTAAGGCACACCACGTCATAAGTCAGCCCTTTGAGGGGCATTTAACTTTCCACACTTTCTTCCACCACCATTGAGATTCTTGATCGAAAATGTTTGAATTTAGTTGAATATACCCCTACTTTTGTGTATATTTACCAAATGGGGAAAAGTCCCAGATTAATTCATCCTCCATATATGTTATTTGGATATGTCAATATTCTGATGCATTTATATATTTATTGCATAGAACTTCCTCTTCATTTTCAAGACCCAAAGTCCTAGTAGAGAGACATTCTTTTCCCCACAAATTTGTAGATTGTGGATTTGTCAATTGATTTAATGTGAAGAATCATTGATCATGTAGATTTTACACCAAAGGTAAAGGAAGAAAATGCCTTCCCCTACTCCATGGCTATGGGTCCATCTTAAGCTGAACATTGTTACCCTTGCCAACTTTCCATGTCAGACCTCTTCCAATAAGATCGAAAGAGTTTACCACTGCTCTCCAAATAATAGATTCATTGGCCTGCATTTTGGATGGCGATCTTACCTAATCTAGTATAGAGTTAAACACAATGTACTTTTGTTCTATTGTCATAGTCTATAGGCTCTTTATAGTAAGAAGTCTCCACACTTTCTGCTGCTAATTCCTTTGACAAAAGAAATACATTTTTCAAAACCCACCCTCCTAAATATTTTGGATTGCAATTTTATCCCACCTAACCCAAGGCACCACATAATGTTCCTTGTGACCACTTCATATAAATATGAAGCACTATTAAATTGAGCACATATATCTTTGGACAAACACACAACTCAGAAGATAGATCACACAATTTACTCGGCAATTGAAGAATGAAACAGTGCAAAAATGGCTTGCAATTGTGAATGATTTCATTAATAAAAAAGTAATTAGATGATAAATTACAATGTAATACAATAGCTAAATAGCCACATGCAATTCGAATCCACATGAGGAAATTTGAATTGATTAGACTCTACTTGATTGTAGGTAACTAAGACCTTGTCTAAATCAGGCTCAATAGTTAACTGACCTTGTCTAAATCATTATTGGAGTTCATCGGAGTTCTAAAACACAACTCAAGTGTCTAATTCAGTGTTAACTAAGACTAACTGACTGTGGTAGATGAGGAATGCGCCTCTCCTGCATGTATCCATGCAAACCTAGCGCTAACTGAATGTAGAGGACTAGAACTGAATGTAACTGACTCCTAACTCAGCTTGACTAGTCACTAACTGAACTCAACTGATGAATGTTGGTATTGTCACTCATAGTGGCTCCTAAATTGTAGGTATTGATCTAGGAGGCTCCTAAATTGATGCATGGAAGTTGAATCAGTGGAAGTAGGCCTCAATTAGTGTTCCCCACACTTTAGTAACTGGAACATGTGCCCTAATTAGGCCAAGTGGACCCAATGGTGCTAGTGACTAAAAATAGACTGGAAGGACTCTCGATTTAGACATGACTCCTAATTTAGACATATGACCAAATTGGACAAGGGAGGATTAATAATCCTAACACCCCCCCTGAATGCTAACTTGGACAATCTGTGGGCCCTGGTAACTAAGACCATAGGTCACCGATTACATCAAGTAAAGTAAAGTAACTACTCAATACAAGGAGCTGGGGAAAAAACCACATGGGAAAAAAGCCCCCCCTCTAATTAAGCAGGTAGAATCAGGATCAATATGGTTCTTCTGTGCACAAGTATCCTGGGGCCTGGCATGTGAACCTCTCCATCATTATGTTTGGAGGAATCTTCCTCTTTGGAAGAAGAATAATATGCTCAACTAAACCAGAAATATAGACAGCTGTTGGATGAAGACTGGACCCATGTAGAGCAACTGAAATCAACTAATAAGTGAGAAAAGGTTCTTGAGGATTCAAAT
Source organism: Pseudotsuga menziesii (assembly GCA_001517045.1). Taxonomy (NCBI): domain Eukaryota; kingdom Viridiplantae; phylum Streptophyta; class Pinopsida; order Pinales; family Pinaceae; genus Pseudotsuga; species Pseudotsuga menziesii. The sequence goes on from LPNX010439694.1 coordinate 20,445, forward strand.
CAAGTGAGGAACACTCAATAAATTGATATGTTTCAGCCATGAACAACAAACCATGAGTGGTAAAAACAGCCCCAAGTGTTTACATCCGAGGCCAAAATGTTCAGGAAGGTCAACTTCTTTCATATTCTTAGGGAGCTAAATGTATTGGCAGATCTTGCATCCAACTATAGCTGTAGGTCTCAATGAACTTATTGTTAATTCGGATGTAAGCATTGAAATACCTCCTTAGTTCCATTGTAGGTTGATCGCCCAGAGGAATTAGAGAATAGGTAGATTGTTGTAACGAGTTTTCTTTTCAGCGATTTTCTTGCTGACTCTTTCAATATAACATAACCGTTCCTATTAAAAAAAAAAACAGCCCCAAGTGTTAGGAGCAAGTGTCCAGGTGGATGTAGAAAATCTTCCTCTTTACTAGTTCTGTGAGGAGATGAGCATGTGACCAAAAGTATAGAATCCCTGGGACTATGGAGAGTTAATGATTGAGCTCCATAATCTGATATAGCTTCAAAAATAGCTAATGAATCACAAAATAAAATATCATCAACCTCATCAGAGGAAACTAACACCAAATCCCCAGCAACAATTTTGAGGAAGAATTGCGGTACTTGATTTTTCACACTGAAATTGGTGAGAGCAGCTACAAGCATGACTGAAGGCTCTTGGATTTTAAAATTTGAACCAAATAATATTAGAGCAGAAATTAAATCAGATCTAAATGGGTTCATATCAGATCCAAAACTTTGAAATCAAATCAAATCCCAAACAACAATTTTGAAGGAGACTTGCGGTACTTGTTTCTTCACAAAATTAATGAGAACAGCTACAAGCAGTATTGAAAGCTTTTGAACCTGAAATATTGAACCAAGAAATATCAGATCAAATCTAAATAAGATCATATTAGGTATAATAAGGTTCATATAAGATCCAAGAGTATGGTCCACTGAGACGGTAGATGCACAATTTTCTTCTTCTTCAAAATTCCAAATTTTGGTGCATGCAATCCTGCAAGAATTTGCTCGAAGATCTAGATCATGGGGAGAAAATGGATCACTCTGGTAATCTGATATTTCTTCCAAAATATAGAAGGTATTGCATATTTGCACACCAACAACAACATTAGAGGGAAAAAATCAAATTTCTCTTCACTTTCGGAAGCAATTACTAGCAAATTTTGCACAGAATTCAAAGGAAAATCACTTGAGAGTGTTTGCATGGAAGTGCAGCAGTATTTTTCTTTAATATCAGAGATTCAAATGACTTTTTCTATATAATCCATATGAGGAGATGAGATATCAGAGATCTCATAAACTTCTGGAGCATCAGGAGAAGGATTCACTGCAAGGAGACTGTCTTCAATTCAAATTGACTGTGTAGAAGCTTCTGCTTCTTCTTCATCTTGAACAACTTCATCAGAGAGAGAGGAGGCCGATATTTTTGGATCAATAGTTCTTTTGGTGTTGGATGTTCTCTCCAAGTTGCTATTATGATCCTCATCAATCATTCTAAAGGTTCTATTCAATTTTGTCCAGAGATCCTTGGGGAATTCAATAGATATTTTGATGTAGCACAAGCTAGGAGAAAGAGACAATGCCATTGTTTGAAGAGCTGCATCACATTCATTTAACCAATCATTCTCACTCTCAAAGGACTCTTCACCAAGTCCAATAGACACCTCATATAGACCTTATCTATTCAGAGATGCAATCATCTTCATCTTCCATTCTAAATAATTTGTGAATGTGAGAAGAGGAACTGATGAATCCATTAGAAGTTGTACTTGCAAAAACAAAAAAAGTCACTGCAAGGTCGGACAACTTGCACATTTCAGGTTTTCATCACACCCAACATAGTTGATCGAGCAAGCTTGATCAACAATTCCTTAACCTGGGGTATTAAGTGGTAAACCTTCTGCTTCTGGTGCAGAGCTGGAAGGAGCAATTTTGCTAAAAAATGATCCAGTAGGAGATCTAAGGAGGAGAAGTGCCTTGTCCATCAAGGCTCTGATGCCATATTAAATTGAGCACATAGATCTTTGGACAAACACATAAATCACAAGATAGATCACACAATTTACTCAGTAATTGGAGAATGAAACAATGCACAAATGGTTTGCAACTGTGAATGCTTTCATTAATCAAAAAGTATTTAGATGATAAATTACAATGTAATACAATGGCTAAATAGCCACATGCAATTCGAACCCACATGAGGAAATTTGAATTGATTAGACTCTACTTGGCTGTAGGTAACTAAGACCTTGTCTAAATCATTATCGAAGGACTCAATAGTTAACTCACCTTGTCTAAATCATTATTTGAGTTCATCAGAGTTCTAAAACATAACTCAAGTGTCTAATTCAGTGTTAACTAAGGCTAACTGACTGTGGTAGATGAGGAATGCGCCTCTCTTGCATGCAGCCATGCAAACCTAACGCTAACTGGATGTAGAGGACTAGAAGTGAATGTAACTGAGTCCTAACTCAGCTTGACTAGTCTCTAACTGAAATCAACTGATGAAGGTTGGTATCAGCACTCTCAGTGGCTCCTAAATTGTAGGGATTTATCTAGGAGGCTCCTAAACTGATGCATGCAAGTGCAATTAGTGGAAGTAGGCCTCAATTAGTGTTCCCCACACTTTATTAATTGGAACATGTGCCCTAATTAGGCCAAGTGGACCCAATGGTGCCAGTGACTAAAAATAGACAGGAAGGACTCCCAATTTAGACATGGCTCTTGATTTAGACATATGACCAAATTGGACAAGGGAGGATTAATAATCCTAACAAGCACAACCTTCTAGCCATTTCCAAAATTACTTTTGGAATCTAGGCCAATGACATCCACTAAACAAGAATGGTCTCCAAGACCAATTTTAGCAATATAAGTCTTCCAACTTTAGAGATCCATTTATGACTCCACACATGGATTCTCTTTTTTAGTTTTGTGATCAACCACTTCCAATATTTTTTTTTTCTAGTTGTTTGGTTTTAAATGAAATCATAGATATTTTAAACCATTGTCCAAACTTAGATAAGGGAAATAAAAAAAATCCTCTATAGTAATGAACCTCTGCCTCCTCCATATTTATACATGATTAAATCCAAGATTGTTTCCAACACGTTTGCGTCCCTTCTAAATCCATCATAGAAAATTAAGATATCATCAATAAAGAGAAGATGAGTGTTTTGTATAATATTTGAGATCTTGATGCCTTTTAATGATCCAACTCTTTTGTTGCATCCAATGATCTACTAAGCCCTTCAGGTACCATAAGAAAAAGTAGAGGGGATAATGGACATCCTTCTCGAAGAACCCTTTCAGTCCAGAAAAATGGTGATGTAGATACATTAATTAGAACTACAAATGATACTGAGGTGATGTAGATACATTAATTAGAACTACAAAGGATACTGAGGTGATGTAGATACATTAATTAGAGCTGCAAAGGATACTAAGGTGATGTAGATACATTAATTAGAGCTGCAAAGGATACTAAGGTGACTTGAATACATTAATTAGAGTTGCAAAGGATACTGAGGTGATGTAGCTAATGACTCGGTTTATAAATGGAACTTCAAATCTAAGATGTGTTAGGATGAGTCTAATATAGAGCCAATTTACCCTGTCATATTCCTTAGACAGATCGATCTTGATTACCACACCTTTATCCTACATGCATTTCATAATGTGAATAATCCCTTGCACTACTCCAATTGCCTCATGGATTTGCCTACCTTCAAGAAATCCAAACTATTCTTTTGAGAGATGTTTTGAAAGAATAACCTTGATTCTTCATGCAATGGTTTTTGATACTGTAAATTCCATTTGCAAGAGAGGTCAGTCTAAAGTCATGGAAGGAGGCCAGATTGTTGACCTTTGGAATGACCGCTATAAAAGTGGAGTTAAAGGAGTCCAATATTCGACCAGTAACTCTAGAATCCTCTACCACTTTCAGAATATCTGCCCCTAGAATGTCAAAGGTTTCCAGGAAGAACTCAACTGGACACCCATATGGCCTAGGGATCTTGTATTTTTTAAATCTATGTAACACTTCTAACAGTTCGTCCTTGGAGACCTCCTCCTGATCAGATCCCTATTGTCCTCCACATTTACAAAACAAGGGAAAATTTGGGCTATTCGGATGATTTATGTGACCAAATCCCTTTCCTAATATTTCAAAAGGGTCTGAAAAATGTTATTTTCCCAAATTTTCTAGTCCTTCAAATGTATTAATATCCTGACCATCTAAATTTGGAATCCCCTAGATAGTGTTCCTCTTCTATCAACCTTTTGCAACTGCATGGAATAACTTGTATTCTCATCTCCACAATTTAACCACATGGCATAACTATTAAATCCCCATACCTCCTCTTATTCTGCTAACAACTTCTTTATCATCCTTTCCATTTGATATAGGAGCATTTTAGATTCATTTGTCAAGTAGCCCCCCCCCCTCTTTTGATTCATACATAGCTTGTAGTGTTTCTTCCACCCTTCTTAGCTCTTATTCATCCTTAATATTCTTTTCACAAACCCATTTGATTGTCAACTACTTCAGTTTTTCCAGGTTGTTAGCGAAATGGGAAAAGGCTAACTTTTGAGATCTTGGATAAGGAGATTGTTAAACTATTCTTATAATAGTTTTAGATTCTTCATCCTTTAACCAACAGGAGCTGAATTTGATTGGGCTAGTATTTTTCTTCTTCTTCTGAGATCCCTTGATTTCTATAAAGATAGGACCATGATTAGATTCGCCCCCAGTACTTACCCATTGTATTACACTTCAATTTATTTAGCAATTTATCACTTATTATAAATTTGTCGAGCCTTTTTGAAATTTGATCCTCGCCTGATCTCATATTTCTCCAAGTAGGCCTCATGTTGATTGGTTGGATATCCATAAGGATTTTATCCTCCAGTTGATGAAGGAAATATGCAACAAGTGGGTCTAGGTTAGACTTCGGACCCCGTGCCTCAGATGCACCCAAAATAAAGATTGAGGTCTCCCCCAATAATGAGACTTGGAGTATTAACAACTGATTTTGATAGTAAATCATCCCAAAATGATTTATGTCTCCATATGGCCCATAAAAATTTAGAATAGTCGTTTCCAGTCCCATGTCTTCCACTAGGAATTCATTTGCTAATATTTATTCACATCCCCAACTATCATTAGCCCTAATAATTGTAGGGTTCCATCCCACAAAAGGACCTATAGATCTTCCCCTCGCATCAGAGGTGATGAATCGCCAGTCCTTGAATACAAATTTTAAGTGCCTTTTCAATATGATTTCCTTCCCCCAAATTTTATTGAAGGAGCAGGATATTAGGAGAGTTGATAGAGACCAACCTCATAAGTGATGATTTTTTGGACGGATTCGCCAACCCCCTACATTTGAAGGACAATATTTCCATTTGGAAACCCTTTCCAGGGTTCTTACTACTCTAAGCGCCCCAACAATAGAGGATTGTTTTCCAGATGTTAATTCAAACTTGGATATTTCATGAGCCTTGAGTAGATTTGGTTTTCTCCCTCTCCCCTCCCTACACTAGCAGAGTCCAGGATTTGACCTATCCCCCCCTCCCTAAGTTAGAATTATGAGGCCTTGGGTTTGAAGTTGTATCTAGAAGTGTGTTTCTTTAATTATTTTGAGGATTTGTGCTCTATAGAGATTGTGGGTTGTGTAATTATTTCATCTGCCCAAATATTAGGGCACACAACTAAGGATGAGGGAGCAAAATGATAGGGAATTAGTGAACTAACCAATGATAATGGAGCAAGGGGTTGTGTGGTGTGATTTACATGAATAAGAGAACAAGAGGTAAAAATATGCAAAAGGGAGGCTATCTTACCTGGGTTTGAGCCTGCTTAAAAACCAACGTCTTCAATGAACACTTTGTCCTTCCCTCGGTCAATGATATGATCAATCCCAGGATCCCTTTGGTGTTCAAATCCAATCATATATTCCATCCGAGCCTCTGAAACCCTACTCCCATTCACCCCTTCCTCTGGGAACCCTGAATCTTCGAATCTTCCATTTCTCTGGAGTCGAGCCTCCTACCACCATCGGTTTTGAGGTCGAAACCCTCTTGTTCAACACACTAGGGAACCTTCCCTCCTTCCTTGGACTAAAAGGGAGATTACAAGAATAGAACAAATGACCATAAATATGACATCTCTTGCATCTAAACATATTAAATTCATAGTCCAACTTTTGAATGAGGGTAAATTGGCCCCTCATTTTCCATGTTCTCCTTGAGGCCTTTGGAAGAGTCCACCCTTACTAATATTTTGGATACACTCATCTTTCCAATCTCTTCAAATGACATATCTACCTCTAAGAATCCCCCCAACAAGTTACCAATGCCTCTAAAGACATACATGGACCAATGGTCGAGAGGAAGGCCCAGAAGGTAAACCCAAATTTGTGCGATATCTAGCCTCTTTCGCTTAGCATAAAAAATGACATCCAAGGCTTGAGAGCCATCAGGGCCACCCCAATGCACCGTTTTTTTTCCAAAATCCAGTGAGTGTCTTCCGACTTTTCAAGTATAAAAAGGAACCACTCTTTTGCAAGAACTAAAACCTTCAGAATATATCCAATCCTTTCACCCCAATGTGTCATTGCCCAATCATAAGGGTTTTGACATTAAATGGTCGATCACACACTCTCCTCATGATAGCCAATTATGCCATACTGACCACCCAATGGAGTTAATGTCATCCCCAACTACAAATTTATTAGCGCTACCTTGATTCTTCAAAACCCTCCACTTCTTCCTACGTTGTCCCTCACCTTCCTTCGAACCAAAGCTCTTGAGTTTCTCTTGCACCCTGCTCTCATCATTAATAACAACCCTATCCCCACCAACCGATTCTTCTTTGTCTATTAAAACCCCATCTTTGGGGTGTCCCTTAGGAACCCTTGAGGGTTGAGTAGAAAATCTACTAGAGAGGGATAAGAAGCCATTCGGGTCAAAAGGCACATCTTTAAGTGCAAATGTTGTCTAAGGAGCTAAGATCGTAATCCCCTTTAGTGCAAAAAAGGCCAGGAATAATGCCCCATTTTCCAGCAAGTTAGTCCCAAAGAACTCAAACAAACTAGATCCCTGTTGAGTCGTGACCAATAAAAATGCATCGAATTTAGCTGTTGTGGGTTGGGGGCCCTCCAAACCCCATGGATACCACACTTGTAGTTGTGTATCTGTGAAAATTCCCTTCATCTCATATGTCGATGGATCATTGACAAAGAGTTCGAGAGCCATCATACTAGCTATCTCGTGCATTCCGCCCACAAGGAAACTTTTACTAAAGTTAACCTTATTCCCTAGGTCTTTCTAATGCCTTCCAAGTGGCACACCCCATATTTCAACATCATAAATGGGCTTAGAGGAATAGCCTAAAAGTTCCTCATCCTCTTCCATAATGTATAAGACCCCATTTAAAACCTTGGCCTAGAAACGCCTGCAACACCGCATCAAACACAAGCCCTATATTATATCATACATAATATATACATTTCAAAAATCTCGACGAGACCACACCTTCATTAGCTTCGTAAATCACTTACAAACATGACCTTCTTGTGTGCCTAAACCAATAGCAATATTGGTTCCAAAACCAAGAGATTGAATGACTTCCTTATCTATCAAAATCAAGAGAGATTTGTGGCATAACATTTTTTTTGTGCTTCAAATGTTTGACCTCTATAATCGCTTTTGTTTAATCATACATAGCCTGCACATTGCCACTTGTGGTGGGGGTGTGCAATGCCTTTGTGATGTCACCAGACCTAAGACTTATTACAACTGGCATGAAGTAGACCACATGGCCCTCAATTATACCGACAATAGATATTGAAGCTATTAGTAGAACATAGACATTGTCGACAATATCAATATGAAGATAAATTAAGATTTTTTTATATTCATAGAAATAATGCACAATATATGCATAATAGAATTTTTATCCACACATGTACTCACATCACACAACCTACATAGTAGGAGAGGGGGAGGAAACCAAAAACAAGATATACATCTTGTAACCAATATAGTAAAATGTTCACAAGAAAAGACACAAACACTATAAAACCATCTCCTCTATTGATTGCACTGCCAACAATTAGGTGCTCTACAACCGATTATGGGGGAGATGTTGTCACTTAACGCAATGTTACCAAAAATAAAATAAAAAATATTAAAAAAATTCATGTCGACTCATAAAACAAGAAATTAAAGCCAAATAAAAATTAATAAAAAATTCCATGTAGTCAGCTCATAAAATTAAAATTTAAAACCAAATAAAAAGGTATTAAGAAAACCCATGTTGGCTCATAAAATAAAATCCATCCATCTCAGTGCTTTGATAGAATCGGGTTTAAAATGGATCTATGCTAATATAAATTTAATGATATGTGAAAACTTTATAATAATAAAATAATAAAATAATAATATATTTTTAAGGTCTTTGCCAAGCGAGATACTAATTTGGTGTATGAGACCCCCTTGTTTGTGGGACAAGGGACCCCCTCTACGCAATGATTTAACTACTAAGGTCTACAGAGGTGTGCATACCCTATCCCTCTCCATATTTGAACCCGTGGCCTCTTAGGAGGAAAAACATGTTCTTAAATGTTAGGCTTACTATAATAATAATAGTAATACGAATAATAATTTAATTTAAAAAATCAAATGTAAGTAGACATCAAATTCATAAACAAGATACAGATTCTCTCTACACAACAATACCATGGGAACATACACTTTTAATCAATAAAAAAAAACCCACCATAGATCTATCTTAAACCCAGATCTATGAAGTACTGAGAAATCAAATTTTTTGAGGTGTACATTTTTTCTAGACGTGTAAAAAATTTAAGATGAAAAAATATTACACCTTAAAAAACTAGATCACTCTTAGTGCTTTGATAGGCCTAGGTTTAAAATGGATCTATGCTGATATAAATTTAATGCCATGTGAAACTTTACAATAATAATAATCTATTTCTAAGGTCACCCGCCAAGCGAGACACCATTTGGTGTATGAGACCCCTTTGTTTGTGGGACTAGGGATCCCCCTTTGTGCAGTGATTTAACTGCTAGAGTCTAGAGAGATGTACATACCCTATCCCTCTAGATTTGAACATGTAACCTCATAGGAGGAAAAACATATTTTTAATCGTTAGACCCACTATAATAATAATAATAATTTAATTTAAAAATCAAATGTAATTAGACATCAAATTGATATATAAAATACAAAATATCTTTAAGCAATAATACTACGATAAAAATATGGCGCAGACCCATGGAGTCCACTTGAGGATGGTGTACTGATTAGTCTAGATTTTTGAAATCTTTGTAACGAAGCAAACCCATAATCAATTATGGCAGAGCCTTGACATAAAAATAAGTTCAAAACCCAAACTTTCACAATGAGACAAAAAAACATAATTCTTTTTTATATACAAAATAATAATTAAAAACATTAAAAATACACATTTAACACTTACACATACCATGCTTTAGTAAGTCTCTCAAGGGAAATGTTATCCACCATGTGAGATTTTGGGAAAACTTTGAAATGACATGTGAAACAACCGGGAACCATGTTATACATGCCTAATATTTTAAAATAATAAATAAACAAATTCAAAACCTAACAAATATCATGGTTGCAACTTGCACTTATCACTTCAAAATCCCCCCAAAGAATTATTTAAATAAATAATAAATAAATATTAGCCGTGGCCGGTTTCCAAACCATCTATGTTAAGAAAAAATATTGGCGCTTCTTAGCTTGGGCTAAAATGGTGCCAATAAGTTCACTTAGAAAAAGGAAAAGTATTTCTCCACTACACTTTTGCTTTACTTCCTCCTCACGAAAAGTGCCTTGGATTAACCTCGCTAAGATGAACCGACCGGGAACCACCTAGAGTTAGGTCAACTAAATCCGCATCAGATATTCTGGAGAAGAGCACAGAACCTCTATAAATACCCTCCCAACCTCTTGCGGATTCTCATTCTGTCCATCTGCTCACAGAAAGAAATTTGTGCGACGTCATTTGAATAACAAGCTCTTGTGTAGCCATGGCGGACAAGGGAGAATCTTCGGAGCCGTAAGTCTCATTGCTTTCATCTTCAAAGGGTTTTTATTTTCAGGTTTTTTTTTGAAGGGGTACTTCTTTGGTTGTAAGCTTCTGCGCTAAATTTAGGTAGGTATTGTTTACAGGAAGGGAGTCAAAAGGGATTTCAGCACTGCTATTTTGGAGAGGAAGAAGGCTGCCAATCGTCTTGTTGTCGATGAGGCCATCAACGATGATAACTCTGTGGTCAGTCTGCATCCAGACACCATGGAAAAATTACAGCTGTTCCGCGGAGATACAATTCTCATCAAGGTATGCGTTTATGCATTGGTATTGAATATGGTCTTTTTGCCCTTTTTTCCTGGCTTTGACGGATTCGATTTTGGTTTACTCGTGATGTCGTGCTGATTTGCGCACCTGGGGTTTCTGTTCTTTTAGGGAAAGAAGAGAAAGGACACGATTTGTATTGCTCTCGCCGATGAGACGTGCGAAGAGCCCAGGATTAGAATGAACAAGGTCGTGCGTTCGAATCTGAGGGTTCGGCTCGGTGATGTTGTTTCGGTTCACCAGTGCCCCGATGTGAAGTACGGCAAGCGTGTGCATATCCTGCCTATTGATGATAGCATCGAGGGTGTTACTGGAAATTTATTCGATGCTTATTTAAAGCGTGAGTGTCATTTGTTTTCCGATTTGATCTCTTTTCATATTTTCTCTTGTTAAATGGATGAATATTTTAGTATTCTTGAATTATGCCTCAATTCTTCCTTTTTCAGGTTCCTTTCACCTCTAGAAAATGTAGATCAATGTTTGAGTTTGGACCGATCCATGAATTTGCCATCTGTTAAAAGCCTGTTCGTACAGGCCAGTATCTTAATCTAATTAGGGTGAACTATCTGATAGGTACAACCAAGAGATCTCAAAATGTTCATTTTTAAAATTTTATTTTAACCTACCATTAGGAAATGTTGTCAATTGAATTGAATTTGTCTTGAGCTTAACTAAATCAGAGTCCAGACCCTACTTAAAATAAATTTTTGTATCTCTATTGAGCTATTTATAATTATACTAGATTTCACAAAACACCAAACCTAATTTGTAATTATACTAGATTTGCTTTTTGCTTCTGTCGCTTCTTGGGGCCTTGGCATTTCGAAAATTTAACTTCACATATCGTTTCCAGCACTTGGATAATAAACTCAGAGCCTACCGGAAACAAATCTCTGTATCTCTATTGAGGTATTTTGTTCACAAAACACCAAACCTAGTTTTTGTAAGGTAATTATACTAGATTTGTTTTTGCTTTTGTCGCTTCTTGAGGCTCTGGCATTTCGAAAGTTTAACATCACATACTCTTCCCAGCACCTGGATAGTCTTCTAGGCCTATTTATATAATGTTTGAACTTTATTGACCCGGGGATATATGGCAGTCTGAGTTCTTTTATTATGAATTTATGCATCTCTATTGAGGTATTTTGTTCACAAAATACCAAACCTAGTTTTTGTAAGGTAATTATATTAGATTTGTTTTTGCTTTTGTCGCTTCTTGAGGCCCTGGCATTTCGAAAATTTAACATCACATACTCTTCTCAGCACCTGGATAGTCTTCTAGGCCTATTTATATAATGTTTGAACTTTATTGACCCGGGGATATAAGGCAGTCTTAGTTCTTTTATTATGAATTTATGCTTTTTATCACTTGCAAGTTTCTTCTGTCGTAATAAATTCTAGACGATCATAAAAAAATCTACAGTAACCTCCCTTTTTATCATGCATTTTGCAACACCATATCTTTATTCATGTTGTGGGTAATAAGGTCATCTCTTTTGACATTGTGGGTTAGAAATCTAGGAAAATATTTTGTGTAATTTATTTCCTGTCACTTCATCTCTGTGTGTAATATTCTTTAGGAAAATATGGTTTGTGCAGTTTATTTCCTTGCAATGTTTATTTGTTGAATGCGGTAAACTAAAGTTCTGATACCTTTTTGGCAGCCTATTTCATGGAGGCCTATCGCCCAGTAAGGAAAGGAGACCTTTTCCTCGTTAGAGGTGGAATGCGCAGTGTAGAGTTCAAAGTAATTGAGACAGACCCCGGGGAATATTGTGTTGTTTCTCCTGATACCGAGATCTTTTGTGAGGGAGAGCCTGTCAAGCGGGAGGATGAAGATAGATTGGATGAAATAGGTTATGATGATGTTGGAGGTGTAAGGAGGCAAATGGCCCAGATTCGTGAATTAGTTGAGCTTCCACTTAGGCACCCACAACTCTTCAAATCAATTGGTGTGAAGCCACCAAAGGGTATATTGCTCTTTGGACCACCTGGTTCTGGAAAAACCTTAATTGCTAGAGCAGTAGCCAATGAAACTGGTGCTTTCTTTTTCTTAATTAATGGGCCTGAAATTATGTCAAAGTTGGCTGGAGAAAGTGAAAGCAATCTTAGGAAGGCGTTCGAGGAGGCTGAGAAGAATGCCCCATCTATTATTTTTATTGATGAAATAGATTCAATAGCACCCAAAAGAGAAAAGACACATGGTGAGGTTGAGAGGCGAATTGTTTCTCAGCTTCTGACACTGATGGATGGGCTAAAATCTCGAGCCCATGTTATTGTGATGGGAGCAACAAACCGGCCAAATAGTATTGACCCAGCTCTTAGAAGGTTTGGAAGGTTTGACAGGGAAATTGACATTGGCGTTCCCGATGAAGTGGGACGACTGGAGGTCCTTCGTATTCATACGAAGAATATGAAGCTTTCTGAAGATGTATGAACTTTACTGCATTGTGAATTTTCTCTCCTCATGTTTTTACAGGCAATTCTTTTGTATTTTGATTTTATATATCATGTTTTTTTACCATTGATGCAGGTTGATCTTGAACGGATTGCAAAGGATACACACGGATATGTTGGAGCTGATCTTGCAGCTCTTTGCACCGAGGCTGCGCTACAGTGCATCAGGGAAAAAATGGATGTTATTGACTTAGAAGATGAGACAATCGATGCTGAAATTCTTAATTCTATGGCTGTTACCAATGAGCACTTCCAGACTGCGTTGGGCTCCAGTAACCCATCTGCACTGCGTGAAACTGTGAGTCTTGTCAAATCTGTTCTAGCAATATTCTTTTCGATTAAAATTAAGAAGTAGTTGTATAAACACTTTGGTGCCAATGATATGTCTTTTTATTTTTAATTTGTTTATTTAAAAGAAAGTGTATAAATAATGTGTGAAAATTTGTTCGATAGGTTGTTGAGGTGCCCAATGTTTCGTGGGAGGATATTGGTGGCTTGGAAAATGTCAAGAGGGAGCTTCAAGAGGTAAGCATTGAAACTCAGGATGATTGCATATTTCTGTTTCTATTTCTTTTTGGTATGCCAATTATGTCCAAAATCCCTAAGATCATGATCTAAGATGTAATTCAATGTTGCTTTGTAGACTGTTCAATATCCAGTGGAGCATCCTGAGAAATTTGAAAAGTTTGGCATGTCTCCTTCAAAAGGAGTGCTCTTTTATGGGCCGCCTGGTTGTGGGAAGACTCTGCTTGCAAAAGCCATAGCTAATGAATGCCAGGCCAATTTCATCAGTGTAAAAGGCCCAGAATTATTAACAATGTGGTTTGGAGAAAGTGAGGCTAATGTTCGAGAAATCTTCGACAAAGCTCGACAGTCGGCGCCATGTGTCTTGTTTTTTGATGAGCTTGATTCTATTGCTACACAGGTGTGTTATCGTTGCTTGGCCAGAAGCAGTTTTATCTTTGATCGTAGTGATACATGAGCAGAGGTTTTGTAATACTGTGTCTAGAGGGATGTTAATTAATGTTGAAATTTATTATTTCTGTAGTCCTATCTTTGATTGGAGTAATTGCTGAGCAGATAGTTTGTCATACTTTGTTAAGCGCTAGAATCAATTAATGTTGAAATGAATTGCAATATTGCAGCGTGGGAGTAGTGTCGGCGATGCGGGCGGTGCTGCGGACAGAGTTCTTAATCAGTTGTTAACAGAGATGGATGGAATGTCAGCCAAAAAAACTGTTTTCATTATCGGGGCTACAAATAGGCCGGATATCATTGATCCTGCATTGCTAAGGCCTGGTCGTCTTGACCAGTTAATTTACATACCATTACCAGATGAGAGTTCACGTCTCCAAATCTTTAAAGCTTGCTTGAGAAAGTCACCGATTTCTAAGGATGTTGACCTGACTGCTTTAGCCCGTTATACCCAAGGGTTTAGTGGAGCTGATATTACAGAAATTTGCCAGCGGGCTTGCAAATATGCCATCCGTGAAAACATCGAGAAGGTTAGTAGTAGCATCCATGTTACATTTTATGTGGTCGGAGCACCTTAAGACTACCTAAGTTTCTGTGATATTTCTATGAGACACTATAACTTGAGGTCTCTCTAAATCTGTGTACATATGTTACAGCCTCAAATTTTTATTTTTATTATGATGCAGGATATTGAACGGGAAAGGAAAATAAAAGAAAATCCTGAAGCTATGGAGGAGGATGATACTGAAGAGGTCGCTGAAATAAAAGCGGCTCACTTTGAGGAGTCCATGAAATATGCCCGAAGAAGTGTCAGCGATGCTGATATTCGAAAATATCAAGCATTTGCACAGACGCTTCAGCAGTCTCGCGGTTTTGGTTCCGAATTCCGATTTGCAGACAGGCCAGCTGGTACAACGGCTGCGGCTTCAGACCCTTTTACTACATCAGATAATAAGGAAGATGATGACTTGTATAGTTGATAGGTTTTGTAGCATTAACATTGCCTGATTAAAGTGGACATATTTATCTTCTTCTAGGCGACTAAGCCTATTCCCTGATACACTGAAGAATTTATTTTAGGCTGCTCTAGAGAAAGATAAGATTGTTCACAAGGGTAGTCTATGCTATGGAAATCTGTTTTGTTTTTCTTTGAAGAATTTATGTAGGCTACAATGGAAATCTGTTTTGTTTTTCTTTGAAGAATTTGTGTAGGCTGCTCTAGAGAAAGATAAGATTGTTCAGAAGGGTAGTCTATGCTATGGAAAACCTGTTTTGTTTTTCTCTGATGTGTGGAAACCTTTTTTTTCGATTTTTTGATTTGTAAGGACCTTTTGTCTTGATATTATTGCACATAACTTGTAGCCGGTGAATGCCTATAGGAGATAATAACAGATTTCTGTTATAATCTTAAAGGCAAATTGACCTACAATCTGGTGAAGGAATTGTCTAGATATGCCCAAGATTTTGCCCGGACGGCGAAATCGTTGATTGACCTCCGGCCATCCTCCGGCCATCCTCCCGGCCATCCTCTGGCGAATGCCTATTGCAAATTACTTGTAGCCGGTGAATGCCTATAGGAGATAATAACAGATTTCTGTCATAATCTTAAAGGCAAATTGACCTACAATATGGTGAATGACTATCGGAGATAATAACAGATTTCTGTCATAATCTTAGAAGCAAATTGACGTACAATCTGCTAATAGAAGGTTTCATAACAATTAAGTACACACCAATTAAATTTACAAAAATGAGAACAAGCGGAATTCTAACGGAGATGTAGTGGTCATTTTTTTTATAATTATATATATAATTTATCCCAATAAAAAAACCAGGTTTTGAATCCAGTTCTTTCGTTACAAAAGAAAACCTCCCAGTTGCCTATTTCAAAGACGATTCAAAGTTCTCTTTGAAAAATAAGCCAAAACTATTTAAAGGTCTGTTTGAGAAATAGGCCCAGAGAAACTGTTGAAAAGAGATATTAAAAAAACTCCTTTGGAAAAGAACTTTTCTTTACGGTAGCTTTGCTTTATCGTATTTTTGTTTCTGCTTATTCTTTTGCAAATCTTCATCACCATTCCTGCAAATGATTAACGATATTGAAGATGAAGGAAAAAGTACTATCCAAAAGTGAAGCAACCGAATGGTATAATGAAATAAAAGTTCTGTTTATCCTTCCTTTAATATGCTGTCTATCCCAATCAGGACATTCAGCCGAGTCTGCCCTCTTTTATTTAAAAAAACAACTAAACACTGGGAGATCATAGCTCTGCGTCCGTATCTGTTTAAATCCCAATCCCAATCAAGCACTAAAATGTTCAAACCACTGAATCATAGTTCTATTTCTGGTATGTGTTACTGGGTAAATCATGTTTCTATATCTGGAACGTGTTTCTGGTTGAAGCTTGTTTTTTGCAGATCATATTTTGCTTTCATGCTCATGCTAAACCCTTCATTTACACATGCTCGTACTTTCTGACTTTGATTTTCTGTACTATTCAACAGCACTTTCGACTTGAATTGACAGCTTTTCAGCCATTTTGATATGCAATATTAAATTGATAATCCATATTCCCTAACAGCCTTCCCTAACCACCGCAACGGTTAATTGACAATTAATCCATCTCAATGATGACTGACGAATCTTCTTGGATTTTTGGGATTCTGGAAATTGACCTCTATTTCCAAAATTGGAGAGAATAATACCGATTACTGTGTATCCAAGTCTTTGTAAATATTCCGTGTCATTGTCTCTTAATGTCACCTTGCTGTCTTTGGTAACATTGCAAATGGCAGATTTTATTTTATACTTTTAAATATAGTTTAGGGTTAGATATTGAATATGAATATTTTACAAGTTTTACTGAATGTTGTGATTGTCGTGATACTTAATAAGATACTGATGCCTACATCTCTAATCATTCTCAAATGATGGCAAATATCCCTAAAAATTGTTATTCGACTTGGAATGTAATTAAGTTAATGCCCTAGATTGACTATAGACCATTTGTTAAAGGGGTAATGAACTATAGTCAGATTTAGAGACATGTAAAGAGGGGTAATGAACTGTATGCGGTACCAAATAATTTGGATGAGCAACTCTTCACTTCGAGGATAGGATGATACTCACATTAGATTATTCAGAGCACAAACAATTAAATGGATGGTAATGACTTCCTCATAACCATTTCACCTACATCCAATTGACGAATGAAAAATGAACTCGTAGTCTGCATCACTAAACAGCCTAAAAGTTTAGAATAAGGAGCTCAAAAGGAAATCTATCGTGATGTTATATAGAGCTGTCCTATGAGAAATAATTTTAGAAAGACAGTTATATTTCTGGATAGAATTATTTTTAGTTTCCCAGTCCGCATTTTGTGATGCATTGAAGATGCAAATTTTAGGACTGAACCGAAAGCGACCAATAGGTTCAAACGGTAATATCAATGTTTGAATATATAGTAGTACTGTTGTTGGCTCAACTTCCTTGATCTTTCGACTTCAGAAACGTCTACTTTAGCCATTACGTTTGTTTGTTTCCTGAATATCGTAATCTAGCATGTTAAGAAAATGCAAATCTTTTAGAGATTTGCAAATCTTTTGTTAACTTAAGGGATATGTTATTTGGTTTCTAGGTACTTAAAATTTGGTAGTTGTAATGTTTTAAATGCAGGGGTTTAAAAATCCAAGGAACTCGTCAATGGGCAACAATCGTGTAGAGGAGGAACACATATCTATGTGTTGTCACAAAGGCAGAGTCTGCTCCTAGGGGTTTGTTGTTCTGCCTGCTTAGATTTAGTTTGAACTATTTGATTTTTTATATTGATTAAAGGTCGTCTCAAGATGAGGTCTTATTTAGCTGATTTGCCACAGCTATGGAGAACAATAACGTTGTTATTTTTGGAAAATGCCTTCAGCCTCTGTTAAATGGGGCAGACCATAAACCAGCTCTACCGACATACACAAAGACACAGAGCACACAATGGAACCGAACCAATCCAACAACATTCGATTAACTGATAAAATTACATATTTATTTACACAATGATTTTCACGGCGATTGGAACTTTCCATCGGCGTGGAAACTATTTTAGACACGGTGATCAAAGTATTAGCAAATTACTACCATCTGATTAAAGCATCAGGCTTGACAAACTACTTTTCAAAAACTCTCTGACCTTGCCTATTGCCCTTTTCCGTCGACACTATCTACGTGACCTCTAATTGCAAATTCTGTTGCAAAACTCCACCTTATTGGTGCGTGTCCCCCATCAAGAATCTCCATCGGTCTTCAACTATTTTGTCCTCCTAGGAAGCACCTATATATCTTCTCGAAAACTCCACCTTATTGGTGCGTGTCCCCATCAAGACTCTCCATCGGTCTTCAACTTTTTTGTCCTCCTAGGAAGCACCTATATATCTTCTCAATGTATTGTAGGGGATCCTTCGTCGGTCCTTGCCTAACCGACTCCTCCATGCATATCTGATGCTATACTGTAGATACAAAAAAATATTTCATTTCAGAGTGTGAAGCTTTTAAGGATAATAGGGACAGGTATGCAAAGGTATGCAAATGTTTTGAGAGAGAAATTTTAGGATGATTTATTTAACTAAGGGATTGTGGAAAAATTGAGGACGTTCATCATCAAGTTGAATAAACAAAGGATTGAATTGCAGAAAATAGCGTGCGAATTGGTCTGCCCATAGGCTATTTGTGCGAGTTGGTCTGTCCCATAGGCTATTCTTAACCTCACGGACGTTAAAATATTTCCTTCCCTTCCTTCCTTCCTTCCTTCCTACATCGTCAGCATTGGCTGTTGCCCTTATCTGGCCGCTCTTTTCAATTGTTTGCCCTTTTCTTTAACCTGCAACTCTGATAACCTTCGGCTGATGGCTCTAAGGCGCGTCGCCCTTTTCTTGGCCTTCTCCAATCTTGCACTCTTATGTACACCCGACACACATCGTCGGTAAATTCTTGCTGAGGTTTTCGCTGTGTTCCCAACTTGGCCAACTCCTTTCCAACTCCGATGTTCTACTTCGACAACTAATATACATTTGCCATTTGCCACTTGTTATTTAGTTGGGATTTCTATATTGACGATCACTGTCGGGACTCCTCTCGAGCAACTTTTTAACAATTCCGTTGGATAACCTCTGGCGCCCCTTGGATTTTGCCATGTGTTAACTCCCAATTGGCTATTGGGGCTTTATCCATCGAGGTTCCTCCTTGGACTCTCTTTGGGTTGAACATACCTCGAGCCCTGCAACCTGCAGAATTTTAATTGGGCCATCTTGACTTCAGTTCTATGGTACAAGGGTTGGAGAGATAACTTCCTCGAGCCCTGCAACCTGCAAAATTTTAATTGGGCCATCTTGACTTCAGTTCTATGGTACAAGGGTTGAAGAGATAACTTCCAACGCAGCCTCTTGATCAAGTATTTTCTCTGCATACTGTGCTTTCGATATATGACAATTTTGCTTAGTTCATTCCATAGCCAGTGGTTTTGGAAAAAATCATTTAAATTGTTTTGGAAAAAATCATTTAAAAGATGAGTGATTAATGTGTTTTTAATTATGCTCAATTTATGTGTTATGAATGATTGTGCATTGTGTTGAATTAAATGAGCTAACCAATTATGAATTGTTCAATTAAATGTTTGTGAATAACATGAAAAAGAATTATTGATGTGCATGGTTTTAATGTTATGCATCTGATGAACATGCTGGTATATATATGTTGTGTGTGTGCATTGATAGAGTTTAATTTCATTGTGTATGTTTAATGAGAATTTTACATGCATTTAGTTAATTCACACACGTTTAGTTGTTAATGAATTTCATAATACGGCCTTGGGGTTGAAATTTAGCACCCCCTGTATCGCTCATGTTCGCTCCATGGGTCGGATTGATGGGAGGGGACATGACATAAGAGTTCCTTCAAGACCCTTTCACTAGTTCACAACCTATGTTTTAGAGCACTCAACTTATTTCTTAGATCCTAACCTCCATCATAAGAATGTTTATCTCGTGTTTCGGGCAGTGGTCTGAACTACTATAAATTTCCACCATTTCCAACTAGTCTGTATATTTTTCACCACTTGGGACACGACGTTGACACACCCTCTACAAAGGTTTTCAACAAAACTTGGAGCTTAAAGCAATTTCATTGAGGAAATAACACAAGGAATGAATTGACCATTATTGCACTAAGAGTAGCAAGGTGCTCCTACATCCCAGTATGGGGGAGATGTTGTCACATTAGGTTACATAATGTAATGTTCCCAAAAATAAAAAGTAATTAAGAAAATTCATGTTGGCTCATAACTTATCAATAATAAAAAGTAATTTAATAAAATCACGTCGGCTTATAAAATAAAATAAAATAATATAAAACCAACATAGATCTATGTTAAATCTTGATCTATTAAGCATCAAAATGATTCGATTCTTTGATGTGTAATTTTTTTATCTCAATTTTTTTACACTTTAAGAAAAAGCTTACCCCTCCAAAAATTGGATCCCTCTTAATCCTCAATAGATCTAGGTTCAACATGGATCTATGTTGGTCATTACCACATCACATGGCATTAAATTTTCTTGGTAAAAAGAGGATTTTCCCTTGAACATTCCCCCTGCAACCTTCATATACTTTTGTGCCAAAAATCTTGCAAAGTCTGGATCGTGCAGTTCCTCATAAACTTCTAAGATCAACATCCCTTCATGATTCGGAAGACCATTGATATCCCACATGATCACTTGATGTGAGGACAAAAGCACATGCATAATTCCAAGGTGCCCCCTGTTAGACTACCAATTTTTCATGTCATCCATCGTAATCATCGTAATGTATTAGGGGATGACGAAGAACTTCAAGGTAATGTATTAGGGGATGACGAAGAACTTCAAGGTAATGTTATCAATTTGAATATCCCCTTTGGTAAGTTTAACTCACATATTAGCTTGTGTGTCCATCAATTTGTTTACGCTCTTTAAAATATGAAATAATTGATAGCATTGAAACGAATGAACGAGACCTTTGACCATATGTAATAGATTATAGAGATGGATGTCTTTATACTTCAGATGACAAATAATAATTTTAATAATATTCATTGAATCCCCCAAAAACCAAACTTCTTTGATTTCAGATTGTTTTACCAACAATAGACCTTCAAAGAGAGTTAAAGCTCCAGGTTTATTACTTGGGCCTCTACTCAATCCCCATGCAAATTTAAATATCTTTTTTCCCTTGGCATTTTTGAGAATTCTTGTTGGTCCTACCGACCTTGCCAATTGGTGGCCATGTGAATTGAATTCTCATTGATATCAAATGTGTGTTTATGACTTGAGACCTCCATTCGTCTCTTATTGATAATATTGCTTGGAACCATGTCCCTAGTCATGCACTAATGCATGATATCTAAGGTTTATTTTGCAAGAATGTAGAGTTTATGGGTGAACAAGTAATTGCAAACTTTAAGTGTGAAGCTACTACAATNTAGTACTTGAAATAATTGAATAATCACGAGCATAGGCATTCACACATGACATACTGTTTATGTTGGGGAAACCCTCTATAACTTGAGGGAGAAAATCCCATAAAAATATTCCATAGTATATTTATAGATAGTAGCGAATGCATTTTAGAATAAGCACATTACATCAAGCACCCCTCCTGCATTATCACATAGAAATACCAAGAACCCCTAGTGTAATATCAGATCAAGAGAGAAGATAAATAATATAAGAACCCAACGGTATGTCCAACACAAAACCAATTCACAGTTTTTGTCACATGCTCACTTTCCTTCAAGAGAGATTCGCTCTTCACTTTGATCTCATCAAAGCCTGCATAACAAGTGTACACAATTCTGCATAACAAGTGTTATTTGACTTCAAGATGAACACTCCCTTCAACTGGATGCTAGACCACCTAGTTAGGTTTCTAACTCAATTGTCATAACTTAAGTGTCGTAAATCAAATGTTGTAAGTGTTGTCACGCAAACACTTAGTTAATTAGATCTTCTTTGTTAACACTTAGTTAATTTGATCTTCTTTGTTAACACCCAGTTAACTATTTTAACTGAAGTCTTTCTTTCTTAACATCACCAAAGTGAACAATTCGAGTGATCTCTTATTGAATTGAATCCTTTCTTGTTAACATCACTGAATTGATCAATTCAAGTTCTCTCTTATTTAACTAAGTCTTATCTTTATCTCTTGTCTTATCTACATGGTCCACTTGTGCCAACTTTACTTTATTTATCTTATCAAATATACCAAGGAGGTTATTTCCAATGATGTAATCATCTTGTTCTACTATCGTTCTAAGTGGTCATATGCTAAAGTAATTCACTTTAGAGGTGGCCAATCTCTATAGGAGACTTAATTCCTTATCCATCTCTAAGACCATGGTTAGTAGTACATCACACACCATTCAATGTTCAACATGCAAAGCATTACCTAAACACATTAGGCACCACCTCAACTCATGAGGATTTGTCTTGACACACAAGACCTTAGTCTTGACAAGAAAGACTATACAACACCATCAATTTGACATACAAATCACTTTCCTCAATACATGAGGCACCACCTCAACACATGAGGATTTATCTTGACACACAAGACCTTAGTCTTGACAAGAAAGACTATACAACACCATCAATTTGACATACAAATCACTTTCTTCAACACATGAGGTTTAACCTTTACCCATAAGGCTTAGTCATTCTTAAGTCCAACTCAAGATTCTACTCCAAGTTTCTTGATTCCAACTCAAGCTCTCTAAGGCACAACCTTGACAAATGAGGCCCAATCCTGGCACACAATATTGTTGAGAGTACAATTTCAGGAGTCATTCCCATGATATTTGTGTTGTATCAAGTCTAGAATCTATGTTGTATTAGGTTCATATATTCTCCATGGAACTTATGTTGTATTAAGTTAAAGAGATTATGTTGTATTAAGCTAGGACCTTGTGTTGTATCAATTCCATTAGAGAGAGATGCTTGTACTGGGATCTTATATTGTATTAATATCATTACCTTATGTTCTATGAAGGTCAGAGACTTGTGTTGTATCAAGTACGGAACTTATGTTGTATTAAGTTCAAGGTCTTGTGTTGTATCAAGACCACATGACTTATGTTGTATTAATTCTCGAGGATATACTATGTGATGTATGGCTAGTCATGGTCAATAGGTGCTACAAGTCTCCTTTAGGGATTAGCTACCCGTAAAGTGATTTGCTTCAGCATATGACTATATGACCCGGGGTAATACATATGATCATAGGGTCATAACAATTCTTATGAGTATGCTATGATATACATAATCATAAGAAAAGCTTGGGAAGAAAAAAAAGTTCTCCAAGTGACAAAGGGATGCAGACTCAAGTACAAGCAAGCTATGACAACAATGGACTATAGTTTTCTTGATATTCAATTTGTCTCCTTTAATGTATCTAAGGGGTTCCTTATAAAGTGCTTCAATGGGGTAATGGAAGGTCAAATCCGAGCGATCTCGAGGCATATGGAAGGCCGAGAGACAAGTGACTCAGATCCACATCAAGGAAAACTCCAAAAATATTTGGACTTATGCACACATCTCGATTTACACGGGTTTAAGGGTAATATCCGCGTATATACGTGAGAAATGGATTAAAAGTCGTGTACAACAAATAATAGGTGTTTTTAGGGATGATCTTGGAAACACCAAATGTACAAAAATGGTCCATGGGGTCCAAAGAGTCTGCAGAGGGACATGGAAGGTAATAAAAGCGTGATCAACCATGTGTAGTAAAATCAGTTGTAACAGATGCCCCCTAATGTATGAGGTCAGAGGGGTAACATGATGGCCGAAATACATTATAAATCCATCCCAGAAGTGGAGTGATGAAGAACCAGGTGGATGAGCCATCCATCCATCAGTATAGTACAATAATCAATCTTTGTACATGACTGCAAATAATATAGAAGTCCTGGATACACAAGATTACAATGGCCATGAATAGGCAAGATATACAAAATGTGACATATGTGGTCATCGCCACGTACAATTTATAATAGATTAGAATCTCCATGATGAAAATATACACAAGATCAACATCTCCATGAAAGTTGAAGGTATACGATGGATCAAGATATCCATAATGGCTGAAGATATCTGACATACATTAGAATCAAGTCACGAGAGCTGAAATCTCATGAACAATGACACGACCAAGGAGGTAGCATATGTGGAATGCCACAAATCTGGAAAGTCTTCTAGACTCCTATCTTGAATAAATGATCTGAAGTCGATGGGATGGAATCCGTTGGAAGGAGGGCATTAAGGCATCTCTCATCAACCAACACGAGGTACTCAGCAATGCTGTATAATGTGGAAGGACTTGAACAAGATGTGCACGAACCAGTAATAGTATCGGGAATGACCGACATGCAAAGTCAAGACAACTGAGGAATGAGCGACTCAGGTTTCAACTTCCTTCAAACAAGATCATAAAGGCGAATGGTGACTGAATGTAGGCAGCATATACTCGATATACAAAACTGGGATATCTCTGCGACACAGGAGGCATCATCAACAGAGGTTCCATGGGGACTGGAAGCTTAACCAGTGGATGGAGATAAACTCAGAAAAAATGAGTACAGCTCCTAAAGTCAAACTACTAACCCAACCAACGGATGTGATATACCGTGCTCTGTTCGAAGGCGAAATGACTCGCCTGTTGCCAAAGATAACATCTGTTCATGTTTGGATTTTTGGTTTTTTGATTTTTTTTGATTTTTGATTGATTGATTTATTTATTTGTGTTTCAGATATTTTAAAAAGCTTGAAAAAGAATAAAAGTGCTTTATAGTCACAAATCTAGGAGGAGACGAGTGTCAAGGTGCAAAACAAACTAGTTCCAAGCAGCGGAACACATCTATGCTCAATGCAAGGAAACATGTGTAGGATAACGACACTCGGGGGAAAGTCCCCTCTTGGTAAAAAAATGGGGAATCAAGCTGTAAAATATATATAAAAATGCTCTGCTTGGTTAAAAATGAGACAAGCTCGGGCTATATGGCTGATAATTAAAGTCAGGGAAGCCGACATAAGGCTCAATAAGGCAATCAAAACTCATGATAATGCAATTACAACTTGACATACACAAGGGAGTCCCTGGGAAATGGCCAGCATAAAGTTCAAGAGGAGTATGAAGTTCTTGCTCAAAGTCATGGCGGTACTATACAAAGGACTTCCACATCGTAAAGGAGAAATGTCAGCATGGGCACCAAATGCAAAACATGATCTAACTAGGGTACCCATGTATGGTAAAGGTCTACCATTCACAACATGTCACTTCTAAAAGCAACAAGAAGGTTTCATGACAAGATGGAATGGGTTCGTACCTAAGGTTAAAATGAAACAGTCATAAGGTTATGCAAAATGCAAACGGATGTGAAACCTAACCTATATGCTAGTTTAGACATAATACCTACAATAAACACGAATGGGTCAAATCCATGATCAAAACCGCACTCAAAATGGAATCCTACAACATCAAATAGAATGTGGGTAAAAAAACGGCCAAAAAAGAAAAAAACGGTAAAAAACTATAGAAAGTGGGTAAAAAGTTCAATTTTTTTCTATAAATAGTGAAAAATTTAAAAATTTTCATACCACTTGAAATTTTTACTCAACATAGTGCATTTGAACTAAGAACTTCAGAAGCGAATTTTGGGAGCATCATCCAATAGAATCCCTCCCCGTTTGATCCAGGTAGATTCTCATGCTCCTCCCTTTAATTTTGAAGCAAATTTTTTTCAAATTTCATGGGCTATTTAATTTTTTGAGCCATCCAAACTTATGGGTTTCAGCCCACGTGAAAATCGAGGTTTTTTCCACGTATAGGGCTCTCCATACGTGGAAAATGCACCGAAAGCCGCGTACATACGTGACTATTTTGAAAATAGCCGCGTACAGGGCTGCGAACAAGGTTTTAAAGGCTAAATCTTGATAAAAAAAGCTTGGTTTTTGTGCACGATGGTGCTAGAGTGGAGAGAAAGAGAGCATGGTGATCTTAAAGAAGCTGTGCAAGGTGATCTCATGGCCCAACAAGCATTACGGGCATGTGGCTTGTACAATTTTTGGTGTCTTGGCAGCCTAAAGGCCAAACCAAGACTACTCCAGCTACTGGTGGACTATTGGGATCTAGAATTTGAGACATTTCAGATAGATGAGATGTCACTCATCATTGAGGTTGAGGACATATATTTCATCACAGGTTTGTCCCGACGAGGGGAGATGGAGAACCTTTGATATCGTGGGCCAGGAGGCAGGCTGACCATAGATGAGTACATAACTGTATACTGCTTTTTGGAGATGGAAAAGGTTGGGAGTCAAATCCCGAAAAACTCTATCCAAATTTCGGGGTTGAAGGTCGTACTTTTGGCACTAGGCAGGATTGCAGGGTTGGATTCACTCCACCAGGCTCACGGCCAATGATGTTATATGCGTTAGAGTGCATGTGACCTACAATGTATGATTGGAGTACTATGCTGCTGAGCAACATGAAACAACAGCTCAGTGACTGCAAGATGGGCAGGGTACGAAACTTTGGGTTCGGCAGTATATTGAGCACGTTTTTCTTGTAGCGGGTGCCAAGGCTAAGCCCTAAGGTAGACATTGCTCCACATAGACTCTGAGATCCAGCCCAGAGACACTGGGTGAATGTCATGCACAGACAGACCGTGTAGTATATTTTGGTGGCTCAGAAGCCCCAATTTTGTATATGACACTTATGTATTATGACGTCACTTTTTGGATGTTAATGAATTTTTTTTATGATGATCGATTTTATTTTATTTACATGTGTGTTTGTGATATGCTTATGGTCTATGAAACAAATGCCAATCTAACACATAGTTAGCATATGAGTCGACAACTTGATTAAAAAATCTTGGAACATGGATGTATGTTATATTCTCAAATTTCTGTTCTAGCAATCTAACACGAAAGAATCTTCGTAATAATATCGTATCCCTAATACGATACAAGCCATTAAGCTATGAAACCACTAACTGCGAATCAAGACGTACCTCAAGAGAATGAACACCATGTGAAATGGCATCACACAATAACTCAATGACGACGCTATATTCAACAACATTGTTTGAAGAAGGCCGTAAACATACGCCTCCTGAAGACAATACTTGACCCGTAGGAGTATAGATCACCTAAGTAGCCGAAGCTGAGTTTTGAGTGTGGTGGCTAGCACCATCAACGAATCCTATGTGAACGGAAGACTCCATTGACATCTGCCATAAGAAATGAAAGCTAATCAACAAACCCGATCACCATAAGAAAACGTAACTATGCAATGCAAAATTGTACAATAATATACAACAATCAGCCCCGGTTGAAGATCATGCATAGTATTTTTTGAGATAGAGCCCATCTCTAGGCTCTACCAAGGCTGTCCCTTCATAATCAACCAGCTCATAGGCACATTTCTCTAAGACTCGTTTAACCACGTAAAGACCATGCCACATGGGATTAAATTTACCTGCCCCCAATGGTTCCTTAGCTTGATCCCACAAAAGGACCAATTCACCTTCACTAAACTTCCTCGGACAGACAGACTTATCATATTGGACCTTGATGTGATGCTTGTTAACCTCTAGAGCCACTAAGGCATCTTGGCGCTTCTCTTCAAGCTTCTCTAAGTGGACCAAACGCTCTTCCAATTCAGAAGTGTCAGGTAAAAGTTCCACAGCTAGCTTCAGAGAAAGTATTTCGCATTCAACCCGTAAAACCGACTCCACCCCATGCACAAGTTGATATGGAGAAAAACTGGTGGTAGTCTTAACCACAGTTCTATAGGCCCACAAAGTAGGATATAACATGATATGCCAATTGGTTTTGCTTTGTGTGATGGTTCATTGGAGAATAGACTTAAGTGATTTGTTCACTGCTTCAACTTGTTGATTCGCTCGAGGGTAATAAGAAGATGAATGCTCTTGCTTATACCCTAACTTGGAATCCAACTCTTCTATCATTTTATTATGAAAGTGCCTACCATGGTTAGTGACAAGATCTTTTGGAATTCCAAACCAGGTGACAATTTAGTTGAAAATGAAATGCGCGGCTGTCTCACCATTGAATTTAACTGTGGGCATAGCCTCTGCCCATTTTGTGTAGTAATCGACAGCCACAATAATGTGATGATGCCCCCCAGCCGAAGCTGGGTTGCAATCCATAAAATCAAGCCCACACTTGGTGAAGGGACTGGCAGTGACACTAGGATGTAACCGGGTTGGACACGAGCGCATATTATGTGCAAACACTTGGAAATGGTGGCACTTCTTGACCGTATTAACACAATCTTTGAAGATGGAAGACCAAAAATAGCCCGCTCTTAAGATTTTTTGGGATGTAGAAAGCCTAGATAAATGGCCACCACACGCCCCTCCGTGGCAATCATTCAGCACAACCTCAGCCTCATCATGGGTTAAACAACGATGCAAAATGGAATCTACCCCACGATGGTACAAAGTGTTATCCACTATAAGGTAGTTCTTAACTACATGACGTAATCGTCGTCGCTCATCCCGTGAAAGGTGAGTAGGGACTTTCAATGTTTTCAAATATATAATGATATCCCCATTCCAAGGGTCCACAATTGAGATGAGGAAAATATTCTCATCGACAAAAGTATCCTCATAAACCTCTTCCTCCTCCAAACTTGGAAAATCAGATATAAGCTCCGCAAAGATCAACGATTTTTTTGATTTTGTCGAAACGAACTCGTGATCAAACTCTTGCAAAATGACAATCCATTTATTGTATTTTCCCCCAATCATCCTTTTAGTGAGGACGAACTGAAATGGATTGATATGAGCTACAACCAAGGTTTGGCGAAGGATAATGTAATGTCTCAAACGCTGAACCGCATGAATGGTAGCCAATGCTAGCTTCTCCACATGGGAATAGCGAAGTTTCGCATCTATAAGGTTCTGGATCAAATAATATATGACATTCTCATGGAGCTCCTCATCCTCTTGAACCAAAACCATACCAACCGTCTCCATAGACGCAACCACATAAATCAATAAATCACAGCTATAGTCTGGTGGATTAAGCATGGGGGCCGTTGCTAAGGCTCGCTTAAGAGCATCGAAAGACTCCTGGGCTCGCTCATCCCAGTAAAAAGGGGTGTCCTTCTTCAAAAGACGCATAAAGCCTTTAGTCATGTTGGAAAAATTAACCATGAATCTTCGCAAGAAGTTCGCCATGCCTTGTAAACATTGAAGGTGTCTAATATTACGTGGGGGAGACATCTGAAGTATTTCCTCAACCTTTAATAGATCGACTCTTACACCTTCCTTGGATACGATGAATCCTAATAAACGACCAACAGTCACGCAAAAGATGCACTTGTGAGGATTCAAGCGAACCTGGTAATGGCGGCATCTTTCGAACACTAATCCCAAATGATATGGATGACGCACAACGAGAGTGAGTAGCGAGATCATCCAAATATACTTCGATAATCATTTTAAGATCGCGAAATATTAAGGTCATGGCCCGCTGAAATGTGGCTTTGACGTTTTTAAGGCCGAAGGGCATCTTCCGATATGGAAAATTACCCCAAGGACAAATAAATGCGGTCTTATGTTGATCCTTGGGTTTAATCTGAATCTGATTATATCCAGAAAAACCGTCGATAAAGGAAAATACCTCACTTCCCACACACATCCAAAATCTGATCAATAAATGGTGTAGGAAAATTATCCTTAGGATGGGCACGATTTAAATCACGAAAATCAGTGCATATACAGATTACTCCTTGCTTCTTATCCATCGGAACAGGATTTGAAACCCACTTCGTCAAGGGAACGGGATAGATAAAACCGGCTATTAGTATTTTTTCTATCTCAGCTTTAATGGCAGGTGCTTTTCTAGGAGTCACAACACGCAAACGTTGTCGAACCGGTTTTGCATCCGGACACGTTTTGATCTCATGTTCGACAATACGAGGGTATATTCCTGGCATCTCTTCGTATGAGCAAGTGAAAATGTTGTGAAACTCTTTAAACAGCTCGGTATACTCCTTGATCTCGTCGAGGGAACAACCCGCCCCAATGTAGACATTCTCAACCTTGCTAGGATCATGAGAAATATTGATAGGAATTGTTGGTGATAAATTAGCCATGTTTCCATCAGCCATCTGACCAGGAGAGCTTAATGGAACCATGGGGCTACCAATCTTCTCGCTAAGAATCTCCCTAAAGTCATCACACTCCATATGATCGAGCTTAGGAAGAAAATATGATCGATGATGCAACTCTTCCCAAGGTTGCTCAACCCCAGAAATGGCCTCAAGAATAGCTTCATCCGATGGAAAAACATCATCGAGGCAATCATGTGAGTGAGATGACTCTACTTCCCATGCAGGAAGCACATATGGGTCTTCGTCCTCCGTTTGCGAAGAGGAAGGACTAGGCTCTGCAACCTAATCAATATTCTCTTGATATGCCACCATTGTTGTAGGAAAAGACACATCTGTCTCAACGGGCACACTCGAAGTATTCGGTGAAGGAAGAATTCAAGGATCTTCCATAT
Source organism: Pseudotsuga menziesii (assembly GCA_001517045.1). Taxonomy (NCBI): domain Eukaryota; kingdom Viridiplantae; phylum Streptophyta; class Pinopsida; order Pinales; family Pinaceae; genus Pseudotsuga; species Pseudotsuga menziesii. The sequence continues at coordinate 50,908 of LPNX010439694.1, forward strand.
GGGTAGTGCGAAAAGACACAAAATTCAATGAGGATGAAACCCCACCAAAACTAGACCCAATCATAAGAACGAGCGTAGGAAAACTAAAGGTTCCCATAAGAGAAGGATACATACCTACGCCCACACTCCCAGTTGCTAGCTGAGAATGATTGATAATCGGGATAGAAGCTCCTGATGATGCATTGAAACTCGGATTATGGAATGAATTTTGATCAATCATAACAATATTCCCATTAAACGGAAAGCATATCACTCGAAAGAGGGAAGAAGCTACGGCTTGCATAATATACATCCAATTCCTACCTAGTAAAAGATTGTAGTCAAGGGGTGCATCAACCACCTCGACCTCGATTGCGATGATCTTCCCTCCCAATTGGACCTCTAGAGAAGGAAGAATCCCGTGCAGCCGAAACGATATACCATCAAAAGCTGTCAACATAGTGGCGGATTGAGACAACGTGGGAGAACCCAAACCCTTCCAACACGACAAAGACATCACGGAAGCAGCAGTGCCTTCATCAATGACAGTACGCTTGATGGTGTTGTTAAGACACTCTACATGAATCAAAAGAGACACGTAGTAAGGCAAGCAAGGCTGCACTCCCATGGTTTCAAATTTGATCATGGTAGAAGAGTTATCATCACTAACCGCAAGAGCAGACAACAAGGCTTTCCTCTGCGAAGGACAATTCTGAAGCACTTCTAATGCGGACATCACACAAGGAGTCTAGCCCAAATCCTCGAAAATTGAATAGTTCTGGGTGGCTCGGGCATTAGGATTGTGCCCCAAACGCTTTAAGAATCTCTTAGGAGTGTGAGGTGGAGCTTCAGGTTTATTCGTAGCCTTTTTGATTCGCAAAGGGCTCTCAGGTGGGGAAGGTTCTTTCCCAAGGTCTGGTTGCGATGAACCATAATCTTTCACGCGAGTCACAACTTTAGCAGCACGCACCATTTTGATGCAACCGTGACCACTATTGGCGTTCGACGGATTTTGATTTCCACCCGATGCACAACCAAGATCAACGGTCCTCGAGTTCATCTTTTGATTGTTGGGTAAAGGATTAGCTAACACAGCTAGGCCCTGTTCTATGAACCTCGAGGCATCTTCCATTCGAGGGCACAAGTGAGTGAGGTGGTCATTCTTACACAAATTTCAAGGAAACTTCACCTTACGTTTAGACTGCTTGTTCCCCCCATCATTTTGAGTGTTCTTGTCATTATTATTAGCATTTTCATTCTTGTTCCCACCCTTACGATTATTTTTTTCTTTTTTCTTATTCCTTCCAAGTTGTTGGTTGCCTTTCGGGTTCGACGATTGCACGGAAAGTACAGTCGTCGATTGGGTTTGTTGAGACAAAGCCGTAGCTTGTCCCGACATAGACTGGTTAATTGACAATTGGCTCATTTGTTTCACCACTGAGTCTGCAGGTTTGGTACTTGTAGAGCCCATAATACCATTAGCATATGGCACAGGCTTGATCTTGGGGACAAAATTGGACCTAGGAGCATTAGGTATAATCTCATACAAAAGTTCGGATTGAGCATAGATCAAATCCAACTCTTGTGCCCTAAAAATAGCTTGTTCCTCGTTTTGAACTCCGAATGTAGAAACATCCTTCGCGATGTAAGGTAACAACGATTTGAAGAATCATTCAAGAAGAAAATCTGGTGGTATAAAGGCTTTGATTAACCGTTTCTGTCTACGCCACTCTTGAATATGATTTGAAATGTGTGCAGATTTATCTTGCCGAAAGGTCAACAAGAGTTTGGTATCGACGTCGTAACGTACGGGTAGCTGGAAATGATTAAGGAAAGTCATCGCAAGATCATCAAACGTAGCATAAGCCCTCCCTAGTAATTCTATATACCATTTCACCGTAGGACCCATTAGGGTGCGTTGAAATAGCCTCAAACGAATGGAATCGTCATGTAAGGAATTAGAAGAGCACCAAAGGTGGAAAGTGGTGACATGCTCACCAGGATCTTCACAAGCCTTACCTTCAAACTTGGGAATGTCTGAAGGAAGCTTGGTAGGGACTGATGGCCATGCCGAGTCATGAGACACATGATCATTCATCAATCTCGACAAGTTAGGTAAGTTCAATGTCACAAGGAAAGGGAGCCTAGGTTGAGCCAGTCGGTTCCATGCTCCCTGGTAGTTTTGATTCATGTAAGGTTGATTGCTATAAATACCATGGCCTTGGCCATAATAACCTCCTCCCATTTTAACCATGTAGGTTTGCATGGAAGCATTGTGATGTGGGGTACCTTGATTATGAGGTGCTACAAAGCCATAATTAGAAGAGTAAGCGGGTTGTTGATACCCGTACCCATAGGGTTGGTAGTTTTGTCCATACCGCGGTCCATAAGAATGTCCATGAGAAGCTCCATAAGGTGTTCCATGGGATGTACCATGAGAAGGTCCATAGTTTGGTATACGGGGAGCTCCACGAGGTGGAACATGAGATGATCTAGAAACAGGTACATGACCTACTGACACAACAGGAGGTACTCGGCTCTGAGATACAACCGTATTAGCAGTCGTAGAACGAACATGGCTAGTAGCAAAATTTTGGCCTAAAGGCCCATGTGAATTAGGGGGAGGATGAGTCGTTAAAAACACATTCGAAGGAACGAGGTTCGAGGACGAAGGGACATGTGAAGGAATGTAAGTGGTGTTCCCAATGTTCACTTGTCTCTTTCTTGGTATCTGAATAGGATTACTAACACTAGGCCTGCATGTGAAGACGCCTCCACCGTTGGGATGGAAGATGCAATGTGACTAGTGCCCGCAAACCTCTCCGCATGGAGAAGAGTGGGAGTTCCCATAGGCATAGGTTGAGCCAGTCGGTTCCATGCTCCCTGGTAGTTTTGATTCATGTAAGGTTGATTGCTATAAATACCATGGCCTTGGCCATAATAACCTCCTCCGATTTCAACCATGTAGGTTTGCATGGAAGCATTGTGATGTGGGGTACCTTGGTTATGAGGCGCTACAAAGCCATAATTAGAAGAGTAACCGGGTTGTTGATACCCGTACCCATAGGGTTGGTAGTTTTGTCCATATTGCGGTCCATAAGAATGTCCATGAGAAGCTCCATAAGGTGTTCCATGGGATGTACCATGAGAAGGTCCATAGTTTGGTATACGGGGAGCTCCACGAGGTGGAACATGAGATGATCTATAAATAGGTACATGACCTGCTGACACAACAGGAGGTACTCGGCTCCGAGATACAACCGTATTAGTAGTCGTAGAATGAACATGGCTAGTAGCAACATTTTGGCCTAAAGGCCCATGTGAATTAGGGGAGGATGAGTCGTTAAAAATGCATTAGAAGGAACGAGGTTCGAGGACGAAGGGACATGTGAAGGAATGTAAGTGGTGTTCCCAATGTTCACTCGTCTCTGTCTTGGTATCTGAATAGGATTACTAACACTAGGCCTAGGAAGAGCATGTGAAGACGCCTCCACTGTTGGGATGGAAGATGCAATGTGACTAGTGCCCGCAAACCTCTTCGCATGGAGAAGAGTGGGAGTTCCCCTAGGCGTAGTGCCAGGGTCAATTTTTGACTCGGCATGGTATGCTGGATCGGGCTCATGGATATCATGTATGTCATATCTAACATAACTAGTGCTTGTGGGTTCGTAGTGAGTCTCGTTGCCCGGAAACCAATACCGACGACCTGTGAATGAGGGATCATAATCAGATCATGAAGGCTGCTCATGTGAAGGATCATATGTGCTAATAGGACCTTCCTCCCCAACCTCATGAGGTGGAGAAGACATCTCTGGAATCTCATCCTCATGATCTCCCATGGTGTGTGAATCAAAGTGAGAAGTAGTCCGCCTAGACTGTTTAGTTCTCTCTCCCAAAGGAGGAGGAGATGTGGAAGGTGGAAGTCCAGCTAAATGAAGAGAACAACGGGGTGCCGCGCTTGAATCCACAATGACTCAAAAAATAAAAAGACTCAATTTAATTATGCAAACAGTAGGCAAACTAGAGTGCACAGAGCATACACCTAAAAATGTAAAGCCAAATCACAAGCAAACCAAGGGTAGGGTATGTGAGCTCCCGAATGAAGCAGGTATGTCTCGCCTAGGAGAGGCTTGAGACTCCCATACACAACAAGCGGAGGTTTGTAACCAATTATAGTGGCCCTCAGCTTCAACGCATATAGCGACTGTGCTGTCCGACCCCTACTTGGCCATGACACTTGCAGAATAACCTCTGCAAATACCCCCTCGATAACCTAGGTAAGGCAACTAAGGTCACCTCGATATAATCAATGCTCAGGCTGCCAGTCACAGGCGGGATTAACTGTATGGTCAGGGTAACAAAGCCCGAAGCCTGAAAGCACAACTAGTACCCTAGGGGTGCACTAGCCAATACCTCAAAGGCCCCCAGGTACGAATACAATCCTGGAAATATCTCCAGTGTTAATCAATCACAATCAGGGGTCATCCCAATCATAATTGCTCACATTGCCTCATGCTTAACTCCCTTGTAAGAGGAGGATCCTAAGAAACACTAATTATATAAAGGATTTCACACTCTCACCTGGACATACACCTAATTGTTTCGTTTAATGGTCTTGGAGAATTAACTCACAATGAACTATTCCAAGACCCTAAAACCTAGTCTTGTTGGTGCATCCTAGAAAAGAAAAGAGTGTAATTCATTTTATTTTGCGTTGATTTTAATTGGATTTATTACTCAAAGGGTAAATGGTCGTGCAACTAATGATGTTATGACACAACAAGAAGTAAAATGCACACCTAACAATCAATGCAAATGCACTGTGTCGAAGGAAAAACAGGGTATGCTACTACGTGAAGTGCAAATTTTTTCTTTCAAATGTATATAATCATTCATATATGAAAATTTGACTAATATATATTCACCAAGCAAACCTAATGCAAGTACCATGCTAATGAAAAATGCAAAGAATGCATAACTATGCAAAATGAAAAATGTTTTTGTATTTTTGAATTAAATGAGATAAAAAGAAAAAATATGACTCTACCACCCTCAGACTTTGCAACCACTCACAGACAGCAGCCAAGCAAAGTACTAAGGAAAAAGAGACCTAATGCACTAATCTCAAAACAAAAAATAGAAAATGAAATGACAAGAACATTTTCAAAAATCAAATAAAAAAGAGTCTCTGGTCAAAAATAGAGGGGAGATACAGACTCCAGAAGCATCAAAGAAGACTCAGCAATCATCCAAACTCACCCAGCAACACTCAATCTTCCCCCAAAAGCAAAAAATCAGGGCATATGCGACTATTCTTAGTAAACCTACGTACATACGCGACTATTCTAGGAAAACCCATGTGTACACGCGACTGTGAAAGCAAAACCCGCGTTTAGGAAGAAAAAGAAAGAAAAATAAGGTAAATGGACAAAATGAGACAAAATTTACTCCTACAGGACACTACTAGGCAATCATGCCCCCATACCCGACACAGAAATAGAGAAATCATAGCAATACAAGCACATTGAATGCCGAAAACCCCCAAAGAAAAACTACTAGGAATATCCCCACCGGAGTCGCCAATTTTGTTATGGAGAAAACTTCTTATGGCTTGGGGTGTACCACAACAGGCAAATAAACCGTAGAAATCAATCCCTTCCTGATATGCAAGAGAAATAAAACATCTAACACTAAAGGATCTCAAATCATACCTTATTCCGGACAGTTGAAGTAGATCCCCGTTGAGCTTTTTTCAATCCCGCTTGCGTTAGCAATTCACTCTCAACAACAGTAAACAAGCCAAGCATGCTATATAATATAGCGTTAGGCCTACTCTAGCATATATAATCAATAATGCATAAGCAATTAAATGCATCCATGGATTCAATATTCATTTAAATGCACATCATTGGATAGGAAAATATATTTCTATTAATAAAATCAGATATTACATAAGTGACAACCTCTGTCGGCACGTCTGCGAACCGGAGAAACTGAGTCCTCCACCTGGGCCTCCACCACCGCAATCCTCCATCTCTCGATAGGAAGCTCACAAGAAAATGAAAGCTTGGGAAGAACACAAAGTGCTCCAAGGGACAGAGGGATGCAGACTCAAGTACAAGCAAGCTATGACAACAATGGAATATAGTTTTCTTGCTCTTCAATTCCTCTCCTTCAATGTATCCAAGGAGTTCCTTATATAGTGCTTCAATGGGGTAATGGAAGGTCAAATCCGAGCGATCTCGTGGCATATGGAAGGCCAAGAGACAAGTGACTCAGATCCACATGAAGGAAAACTCCAAAATATTTGGACTTATGCACACATCCCGATGTACACGGGTTTAAGGGTAATATCTGCATATATACGCGAGAAAGGGATAAAAAGTCACGTACAACAAATAATAGGTGTTTTTAGGGATGATCTTGGAAACATCAAAGGTACAAAAATGGTCCATGGGGTCCAAAGAGTCTGCAGAGGGATATGGAAGGCCATAAAAGTGTGATCAACTATGTGTGATAAAATCAGTTGTAACAGCAAATTGTGAAAGGTGATCAACCATGTGTGGTAAAATCAGCAAATGGTGAAAGGTATGCCTAGTTTTGATTATGTTCATGATTCTATTTGTTGGGGCTGTACTTTAGGAAAGAATGTGAAAAGGAAATTTCCTAGCATCCATAGTAGATCTAAAGGCATCCTTGAATTAGTACACTCATATGTTTATCGACCCATGTTTACCCCTTCCCTCAGCGGGCACCTTTACTGTGTTTTATTCATTGATGATGTCTCCCGTAAGGCCTAGATTTACTTCATGAAAACCAAAAGTGAAACCTTCTATAAATTCCAAGAGTTTAAAGCTTTAGTTGAGAATCATACAGGTAGGCATATCCATTCCCTAAGGTCTGATAATGGTGGAGAATTCTAATCAAATTCCTTTAATGAGTTTTGTAGTGATGCATGGATATGTAGACAATTAACAATTTCTTACAACCCACAACAGAATGGGGTTGCAAATAGAAAGAACATAACTGTTTGTGAGGCTGCAAAATCCATGTTATGTGATCAAGTTATTTTTTCTTATTTGTGGGCAGAAGCCTCCAGTACATCAGTGTACATTTAAAACAGAAGTCTGCATGCAATCCTTGATGAGAAAACACTTGAAGAGGTGTTCATTGGTGAGAAACTAGACATATCACATCTTCAGATTTTTGGATGTCTTGTATATATTCACATTCCAAAAGAAAAGAGAACCGATATGGAACCTTTTGGAAAGAAGGAGAATTTTGTTGGCTACAGTGAGACCTCCAAGGAATTTTGAATTTATATACTTGGTGAGAGACATGTTGAGGTGAGTTAGGATGTGAATTTCCATGAGGCAACATTCAAGCGGTCAAAAGAGATTGAATGTGATCGAGAGACAGAGGAGACTGAGATTCCTACTTTAGAGGATCACGATGATGATTCTTCCCCTTTTGATGCTTAGAGGGAGAATCCAACAGAACATGCAGAGTTACCTGTCATTGATGAACCAGTTGAATTGGTTGATGAACCTCTTGCAAAGAGGAGGTCAACATGGTGCCGAGATGTATTAAGAGATGCTGAGAAGCATGGAGCAACAGTGGGAAATTCTAGAGATCACAAGCAACCTAATATATATTCAAGATGTGTTGTATTGATGAGCAACATTAGAGACTCAGAGCCTTCATCATATGAAGGGGCTGCAGAGCAACAAGTGTGGAAAGATGCTATGACATAGGAGTATCATTCTATTATGAAGAATGATGTTTGGGATATTGTTCCCAGACCTGAGAGGAAGTCAGTTGTTACTTCCAGATGGCTTTACAAGATAAATCACGTTACATATGGCTATGTGGACAAGTTTAAAGCCAAATTTGTTGCTGGAGGCTTCTCTAAGAAAGAGGGCATTGATTATGAGGATACTTTTTCTCCAATGGCAAGGGATACCACCATCATATCTATTATTTCACTTGTATCATTATTAGGTTGGAAGCTTCACCAGATTGATGTGAAGTCTTCCTTCCTCAATGGTGAGGTTGAGGAAGAAGTTTACAATCAGCAACATGAGGGTTTTGTGATACATGGGAAGGAGTCCCATGTCTGCAAGTTGAATAAATCCCTGTATGGATTAAAGCAAGATCCTCGAGCTTGGTATGCCATAATAGACAGTTACCTTTAGAAACTGGGATTTATTGAAGAGTGATGCAAATTCCAACTTGTACTTCAAGGTAGTGGAGAACCAGCCTTTGATAGTAGTTCTATATGTTGATGATATTTTCCTCACTGGAGAGGAAAGAATGATTGCCGAGTGTAAAAGGGAGCTTACCTTAGAGTTTGAGATGAGAGACGTAGGTATTATGCACTACTTCCTAGGCCTTGAGATTTGGAAGATGAACAATGAGATATTTCTATATCAAGGGAAGTACACAGTGGACATATTGCATAAATTTGTCACGTTGGATTGTAAATCCATAAACACTTTGATGGATTCCAATTTGAGGAAAATCCATGAGGTTGAGACTGGATCGAATCCAGTGGACCCCACATTATATAGATAGTTGATCAGATCATTGATGTACCTGATACATTTGAGGCCAGACATTTGCTATGCAGTTAGCATTTTGAGTAAGTTCATGACTAATCCTAGACATGGACACTGGGTTTTGAGGTACCTCTACGGTACAGTTGATTATGGACTCAGGTCTGCCTCCAATGGAGGAATGTTATTGCTTGGATATACTAATTCTGATTGGGGTGGAAACATTGTTGATCGGAAGAGCACTTCCAGATACTGTTTCAACTTGGGTTCTACTATGATTTCAAGGTTTACCAGAAAGCAGGGTTCAGTTTCCTAGAGCACATCAGAGGCTGAATAAATTACTGCCAGTACTTCTTCCAAAGAAGTAGTGTGTCTGAGAAAGCTACTTGGAGGACTGTTCGGTGAAAATCTAGCCTATAGTGATCAAGTGTGACAACCAGAGTTGTATAAAGCTTTCCGGAAATCCAATGTTTCATGACAATTCGAAACACATAGAAATGAAGTATCACTTCATTCAAGACATGGTCCATAAAGGTATGGTGAAACTTCAGTATACAGCTACTGAGGATCAGATTTTAGATGTGATGACAAAGCCTCTACATGTGACAAAGTTTAGACAATTCCGAGGTAATCTTGGTATGGCAGAGAATGTCTCCATCGTTGAGAGGGAGTGTTGAGAGTACAACTTCGAGTGTCATTTCCATGAGACTTGTGTTGTATCAAGTCTGGAATCTATGTTGAATTAGGTTTAGATATTCTCCATGGAACTTATGTTGTATTAAGTTCACTAACTTCTGTTTTATTAAGTTAAAGAGCTTATTTTGTATTAAGCTAGGACCTTGTGTTGTATCAAGTCCATTCGAGAGAGATGCTTGTAATGGGATCTTATGTTGTATTAAGATCATGACCTTATGTTGTATTAAGGTTAGATAATTGTGTTGTATCGATTCCAGAACTTATGTTGTATTAAGTTCAAGGTCTTGTGTTGTATCAAGACCACATGACTTATGTTGTATTAAGTCTCGAGGATATACTATGTGATGTATTACTAGTCATGGTCAACATGTGATACAAGTCTCATTTAGGGATTAGATACCCCTAGAGTGATTTACTTTAGCATATGACTATATGACTTGGGGTAATACATATGATCATATGTTCAGAACAATCCTGATGAGTAGGATATGATATATATGATTAATTAATTAAACACATATGGGCCATGCATAAATAATTAAATAATGATGAACACCGAGATAGAGAGAGAATTCAAATTACCCATGTATGCCTTCAAGTGAAAAAGAATTAATAAGACATCAGTTGAGTCTTAGTTGTGATAAACAAGTTTCAGTTAATTAAGGAATCAACACCTTAATTTATGTAAAGTGGATGTTGAAGATGCCATTGATGGAGAAGCTCTAGTTACAATCAGTTTTGTTTAGTTACATTCAGTTATGTTCAATTACATTTAATTCAGTTCAATTTAGTTTAGTTAAATTTAGTTCAGTTCAATTCAATCAATCAACAACTCAATTAGAGGCATTTAACACCAGTGAATTAATGGAAGGCACATATCTTCAGTGTGGGAGAAAATTATGTTGTGACAACTTGGCACTAAGTCAGTAAAGGGGAAAGGTTGAATGTGAAACAATGTTCATAGTGTTAACAGTGTTACCGGTTCACAAAAGCATGCAACCATTCGCTACCTTCTTTGTATGACTTATTTTGGCTTGTTATTAAAGTGCTATGCACTTGGAAAGATCAGTACAATGTTTCGTATGATCTCTATTCTCTTGTGCTCTCTTATCAAGCAATATGCTATTGTGTTGTAATCATTCTCTGCCAATTATCTATCATACTCAAATATTGTTTGCTTGGTTTTTTTATCCTCTGTATTTGTGGAGGGTTTTCTTAGGGTATATCATGTGACTTATCGATCAGATTATTGTGTGTATGAATTGTTTTATGATATCTATCTGCACTGTAGTTGTGGATTAAAGTTTTAAAGTTCAAGAATCTTTCTTTATTGCTCAAACATTGACAAAGATTGGCTTGTATAATGACTCATGATGTTGTAAGTTTAACACTCCCTCTCAGCAAGGGAGTCATTCTCTGCCATGCCAATATTGTCTTAGAAGTACCTATACTTTGTTAAGGACATATGCGTAGTCAACATATATGCTATATTATCATCAGTAGAAATATACTAAAGTCTTATGGCACCTCTCTGGACCATGTCTCCGATGTATTGGTATTTCATCTCAATGTGTTTTGGTTTGTCATGAAACACAAGGTTTTCTGAGAGCTTAATGCAACTTTGATTGTTGGAGGAATATGTGCCAGAAAGTGATCAACTTCAACAGACTATGGGAAGAATGCACTCAAGAAGAAGCTCAGATAATAACAAGAGAATATAAGATGGGAGAAAATGATAACCAGTCTCTCACAATCCACACTAGAAGAAATCATAACAAGAGGGAGGACCTTCATCACAAAATACAAAGAAGACCCAAAAGAGATCTATCCAGTATTAGATGTTACACATGTAATGAGAAGGGACACTACTCCATAGATTGTCCCAGAAACAAAGGCTCCCCCAATAAGAAGACTAACAAGAAAATACATATGTAACACCCTGGTTTTGACCTGTTTGCATTAAATGTATATGATGTATATATTGTAATTAATCATGGTGTGGAGCTATAGGATAAATCACCACCATCGATTTAGTGTTTTATGTTTCGGTGATTAAATCGGTACCGATGGTATTTTGTGCTAGCCAGGCACGTTATGATTTTTAAATCATCATTTAAATATGCAATTAATTAAAAAACCACAACCAACTATGTAAATGCAACAATAATGAGATGGGGACATGATTCCTAAGGATAAAGGGGGGGGGGGATATTCAAACCCTTGGGGCCAATGGGGAAAAGGCAAATGTCAAAGGGGGAACCCATCAAAANCAATGGGGAAAAGGCAAATGTCAAAGGGGGAACCCATCAAAACTATCAACTACCTTTCTTGTCTTATTCACCCAATCATTTATTACTGCCAGTAGTTGGTTGAGTTGGTTATTGCATGGGATGAGAAAGGTATGACAACCAAAATTCGGATTGGAGAAGCCATCAGTCTTTGGGAAACACGTTTTGACTCATTGGGTGAGTAAAAACCCAAAAACGTATGCCATTCTACCATGCTTCCATGTTCTCATGTTTTTCTCCCCATTTTTCCTTCACGTGAGCTCTCTCAGGCATTCAGACCTTCCTGTGTGTACCCATTCATGTTTTTGTAGATCTTTGGAGTTTTCCCATGTCTGGGAAGTCGATTAGGAAATGCTCCATGCCTGGGATTATCCATTGACGTTTTCTGCTATTGTTCTCACCACCGGGTTGGAGAGAACCTATTCTATTGATTGCACAATGATTGGTAGAGGAGAGACCCACGAATTCGGGAGTTGTTGAGTCCGTTTTGGCCACGTTAGGGCCAAAACGTCTCTGAAAATTGAATTGTTGCTACGGGCTATCTTTTACCCTTCTTGGTAATTTCGTTTTTGTTGCCCAACTATTTTCCCCTATCCAGAACTGTGCATCTCGCTGTGTATGCCTCTGCTATTTTGATTTGAACTTTTTTTATAGTGGAAATGGGGTCTGAGCTTGCTTGACAAACCTAGTGTGTGCAGGAGCCTCACAGATAGAGCTAGAGGGTTGGCTTTCTTCTTTGCACACCCATGAATAGAACTGGAAGGGAAGGCATAGCCCGAGGGACTGCGTAGCAAAGAAGGGGATGCTTCCTTGTGTTGGGTGGTGTAGATGTTTTAGAAGTCAGGATAGTTCTGGTGTAGGTGTCCATAGCTCTTGGGTTGAGCTCACTATCTTAGCAACTAGCCTTTCCATCTCCTTCATAGCTTGATAAACCCAACTGTGTTGGCTTGGATGAGTTTTGTGTATCCTTGGCCACATGTGATCCTGCTAGTGTTTCCCTTACTTCTTGTGGAAATCATGCCCGCCTCGGGGGTGGCAGTGTTGTTGAGAGAGATGAGCACACTGGCCCATGGTTGGGTGGAACGTTGCAGCAACGTAGCTAGTTGTGGGACAAGCTTCTTCTAAGATAAGTATCTCGTGTATAAATCCTTGCAACTGTGTTTGTTTAATAAATCAATATGAAACGTTAAATGTTGTGAATGAATGAATTTGTTTACGCTGTTTTATAATCATTTATGCATCTTTGTATGCTTTTATTCCATTACATTTTGTATATGTTCATGGGGCTTAGTTTCTCGGGTTTGATAACTAGCAACTATGTTAGTCATGTCCTCTCTGTCGAGTAGAGGGGTGGGGATGTGACAACATCATGCTCACACAACTAAAAATGATGAACGACCACGGAAAATAACCAGAGGAGAAAGAGTTGATTCTTAAAGTGATGAATACTATGTCCTAATCTTAGCACTCATAGGCACTGCCACACATGGGATCAATGTTTGGCTTGTAGATAATGGAGAATCCAAGCATATGACGAGATATAAAGAATCATTCATCAATTTATCGGAGCATGAGTCACCTCACAAGGTGAAACTTGGGGATGATTATCAATACCCCATCAAAACAAGTGGAGAAGCCTCCTACAAGCTAGACATCGAAAAATACTTGAAGATGAAAGAAGTTCTATATGTTCCGGGATTGAAAAAGAATCTTCTCTCCATATCAGCATTGGATGCACAAGGAATACGGGTTGCATCTGTTGATGGCCAAGTCCTAATGTGGCCAAAAGGAAAGATAATAGATGATGCAACAATAGTTGGAGAGAAAGAGTGAGGCTTGTACAAGTTGAAGGGACAACCTAAGCAAGCATTGGTCCATGAATCCATGGAACCAAGTGAACTATGGCATAGAAGCATTTCACACCTACACCATAAAGCACTACCTATTGTAAGAAAAGTAGTTTACAGACTTCTAGAGATCCAGACAAAACATGAAGGAATTTGCAAGGGATGTGCACAAGGAAATAATGTGAAGAAGGCATTTCCTAGCAGTGAAAGCAAAGAAAAATCAATATTGGAGACAGTCCATCAGATGTATGCAGTCCCATGTCATCCAATTCACTGAGTGGGTATGTATATTATGTTTCCTTTATAGATGAATTCCCCTGTAAGACTTGGATCTATTTCTTGAAAAGAAAAGATGAGGTATTTAGTAATTTCAAGGAATTCAAAGACTTAGTTGAAAATCACACTGAGAAGAAGATTAAGACACTATGGTTAGATAAAGGTGGAGAATTTACCTCGAAAGAATTCAAGGATATTTGCATAGAATTTGGGATTAGGAGCAAGTTCAACACTCCCTACAATCCTTAACAAAATGGCGTTACAAAATGAAAGAACATAACGATAATGGAAGCAACAAACACAATGCTACATGATCAAGATGTTTCGATGCACTTATGGGCATAAGCAACAAGGACAAATTTGTATGTACATAACCATACACCTCACAAAGTATTAAGCAATAAGAATATTGAAGAATCTTTCTCAGGTAAGAAACCATAAGTCATCCATCTGAGGATATTTGGTTTCCCAATGTACATACACATCCTAAAGGAAAAGAGAACCAAGATGAATCCTTCAGGAAAGAAGGGAATATTCATAGGATACCACGACACTTCAAAGGCCTACTAAATATACTTTTCTGGATTCAAGAAGATCGACATTAGGAGAGACATAACCTTCAACGTAGAATCATCATACATCAAATCAAGAAACTACCTATTAAAGATATTGAAGAACCTGAAGCAACTAGAGTCCGAGACATGGCAATGGAGGAAGCGACTCCAAAAGATCATGAAGGCCAAGACATGACAGAACCAAAAGAACTTGTAGAACCAATTCGTGAGAAGAACTCCCAAAATAGAAGACCAACATGGGAACGAGAAGCAATACAAGATGCAGAGAAGTATGGTTCTCTAGATGGGATGCATAGAAAAAACTAGAGACCTAGAACATACAACAATAATATGTCCTGGTTTAGAAGGAAGTAGTCATGTGTGGTTCTCAGTACAACCGAAGCATAGTATGTTGTAGCCTGTCAGCTAGTTGTGAGGCAATATGGATTCAGAAGATACTGTCAGATTTTTTTGATCTCAAGTTAGAGGCGACTTGTATATTTTGTGAAAACCAGAGTTGCATGAAGTTATCATAGAACCTAATATTCCATGACAAGTCGAAGCATATTGATATCAAGAATCGCTATATCCAGGATATGGTGCAGAGAGGAGAAATAAAACTCTAGTATGTGGCAATAGACGAGCAGATATACGACGTCTTGACCAAGCTGTTAGCCAGAGTGAAGTTTGAATACTTTAGAGAGAAGCTTGGTGTCATCCATATCAAAGTCCCTAAAATGAGGGATTGATGATTTCTCGCATGGTGGAAGATGTAGGTGGTCCTTGGGACGTAATGCACCTAGGGTGCTCTTGGCTGTACTCCCATGCTATTGATGATGAGAGGCCGAAACACACATATGCACTAAAGTGAGTTCTTGCATGGTGGAAGACGTAGGTGGTCATTGGGACGTAATGCACTTATGGAGTTCCTAGCTGTTCTCCCATGCTGGAGATAATGAGAAGTACACCGGTCATAAAGACACTTGGTGTGTGCCTAGGTTTTTCTCGTACGATGGAAGATGTAGGTGGTCCATGGGACGTAATACACCTATGATGGTCTTGGCTGTGCTCCCATGTTGGTAGACGCGGGCTGATTGTTGAAGATACGTAATGCACCTTGGGTTCTCCTAGGATGTTCTGTCAGGGTGAAAGACGTAGGTAATGCACTTGGGGTGCTCTTGGATGTGATCTGATGTTGGTAGACACAAGTGGTTTGTTGGACATGAGGTGTGCATATGTGATTCCCTCTGTTTGATGATGAGATGATCTGGATATGATGAGATGACGGTAGGATATGCAAGTGATTGCAGTGGTAATGTTATGTGTGGTCCTAGGATGTACTGGCATGATGGCTTGCTCGTGGATACGATGAAGACCTAGATATGAGCTAAGTCTACATACAACATGAATAAGGGCTGGCTCTGTAGAACTTCTGATGATAGATGGATTCGAGAGATGTCACTAATCAATGATCAACAAAATGATGATTACATCAGAAACAAGTACAATGATCGAATGACAATGATGTGTCCATAATGTTCATGACTGTGGTGAGAGAATACCTTCCTAGTTAAGAGGGAGTGTTGTTGTAAATGTAAATTCGAAAGATATTTTATTGTATATTATTATTATATTTTTACTGTACCTCCATCGGAGATGTTTTTCGTCAATTCGGGGATGTCATTATTATGTTTTTTCATGTAAGGTCATTGAGGTAAAATATTTGTTGTAAGTCAGGGAAATAGCACCCAAAAAAGAATAATCTAAAATGTATTTTTGAGTCTCCAAAGAGACAAGTTGGCTCTTCTAGGTCAGAAGTTTGGCCCAGTCAATGTTTAGGTTAGTCACTTGATGTGTATAAATAGGGAGGTTCTCTCCCTCATCTATACACTGAATCACTCACTCACTCACTCACTCAAGTTCGGATGAGTAAGAGAGAGAGGACAAGTTCACTAGAGGATAAAGAGAGAGAGCTGTAGAAGAATTCTAATTCTTGGGTTTTCCCAAGGAAAATTCTTTTGTCTATTGTGATTTGTTGTGCTTGTTATTCTTTCAATTACATATCTAACATAATTGAATTAAAGTGCAAAAACTAACATAAGGTCCTAGGTGTATAGAGTAAAATTAATGCAACAATGGTTGCAAGGAACTCTACATGCCTATGACCTTCAACATCTACCATGCACATTATGGTTTCCTTCCTCAACATTATAAGTTGCTTTATTCCTATTTTACTTGTCTCTAACCTTCTTGGAGGGAATATGTTTTGACATTTTTAGGGGCATGGATCTTTATTATGTTATCATGATGACAATAAGAAACCAACCGATTCTTAAGACTTAGTTGCTTGATGCCTATATTTTCATATATATAAGGGTATCATTTTTTTATTTGATCATATTTTTCTCAGTATTCTATCTTGGTATCATATTTTTCTCACTATATATTTGCATGATCTTGCTAACTCTTGTAATGTAAAAGCAATTTTATATGCTCCTGTATCCTTCATATATCATGCCACTTCTTCTTGATCATTATGGGATTACCATGTTCATTATATGTTTTACTCTTGGAAATTCTTTCATGCAAACTAGCACTCTATTTACTTCAATTTATCCACATGGGTATTTTTGAATAGTCACGGGACAACTTGATTCTATCATTCATTACTATCTTAAGCATATTGTTGTGATTATCTCTAGTTCTTCAACATTGTTTTTTTTA
Organism: Pseudotsuga menziesii; assembly: GCA_001517045.1. Lineage (NCBI taxonomy): Eukaryota > Viridiplantae > Streptophyta > Pinopsida > Pinales > Pinaceae > Pseudotsuga > Pseudotsuga menziesii. The sequence continues at coordinate 67,827 of LPNX010439694.1, forward strand.
GCTTATCCTTAACAACAACAAAGTTGAAACCTTTTGTTATCCGAGATGGGTGAAGTTGTAATTAAGAACGAATGTAATGTAATCATATACCGTATCATATCACCTTATTCAAGTAATAATGTATAAAATGAATATCCATCTTCTATTGTAAGTCATGATACTTATCCGTGGGCCAAACATGTCGATGGATTGATCATTGGGGTCTTGTATTTGTAATGTCATATTTAGTAGAGTTCTTTGGTTGTGAAGACTATCTACTGGAACATCTTGATGTATAGATTTGTGGTTTTTGTATTCATAGTGAGGCATCCTGAAGAAATTTTCCATCTTTTAGGTTGGTTGTGAAGACTGTCTGCTTAGCACATTTTCTATGTCTAGACCATTGGGGTCTTGTATTTAGAATGTAATATTCAATAGAGTTATTCGGTTATGAAGATTGTCTATTTGAAACATTTAAGTGTATAGATTTGGGGCCCATGTATTTGTGATAAGGTCTATTGAACAATTCTTTCAACTATTAGTTGAGCTAGATTGTGATGACTATATGCTAGCCACAATTTCTATGTATTGGCCATTTGAGGTTTATGTACACTGCTGTGGTTTTCTCTAAGACTTCATTGTACAACTTGGTTTTGGTGCAATTTCATAATTCAATGAGAAGCGATTTTTATCTTCATCAAATCCATGAGGCAAATTTTGTTCTTATTCACATCTTATGGAGAATTTTGGAAGTTGTCATCAAGAGGGATGTTAAAGGTGCTTCCACCTTCTTCTATTTGTATTATTTCTCCTAGTCATCATTAAGGAGGGGGGTGTTGGAATATGTAATGATGAATTGTGTGGTATTGTTGGTTAAAAAGACATAAATAACTCTAATATTATAAAATAGAGCTATCCCATATGCATGCTGTAATAAATTATCTTGTTACTAATCTTTATATAAGATAGGTGGAAAGCTATTTATTGTCACACACCTCAAAATTTATAATTTTTTTTGTACATGCATTTAACTAGCAATAATCATGCAACTCTTAACAAGCAATTTTACTCATGAATTAAATTAATGATGCTTATGTAAGTTACTTATATCATTCACTTCCTATGCCAGGTTTCTCCAGCTGTGGTAATGGTGAAGTCTATCTGCTGCATATAGCCACGCTGGAAGGTGATGTTTTACAGTTCCTTTCTTTGTTTTTTGTTATAGTCACTAGGGATTTACTAGCCCCAAGGGTTGGGAGACTATACCATAGTCTCAATCCCACCTTGAAATGTAATAAGGTTCTTAGGAAATTATGTGGCCATGAGCCTTACCATACTCGTAAGCGCACGTTGTAAAGGACTTGGTCCTAATAGCGCAAAGGTGTAAACTTGAAGATGGATTTGATATGGCTTAAACCATTGTTTGCAATATTAATAAATTATGATATGTCATTGATTTATGATGTAATGGTCTTAAGTTATGTGATATGGTTTTTAGCATAGTATACAAGGTTCGAAGTAATGATTGAAAGGCGATCATTGATCTGCCCGAGGGTTTAAAAGTGTTTAGCTGAGTTGAATTTACTTAAAAGCGTGTCCTGTATGTGAGTTGACAACGCAACTAGGCTTCCACGCTGGCCTAGAGATCTCATATTGGTCGCCCATTTGTAAGGCTCTGCAATTATTGTTTTTGAGAGAGTTTAATGCTTCCTTTGTTGTCTTGCATTCTTGTTTGTTTGGTCTGGAAGAGGGAGAGAGCCGATCTCTGCCTGTTAATGGTGGAATGTTGGGTTTCTTGGTGTAACCACTGCTAGAGTTTGATTTTAATGTAACTGGTTTATTTCCAAGGTGTTATTGTGCTTGTTCATGGCGTCCATGGTCGTCTGCAACTCGTTTCTTCGTTCAACCATTGATTCCAGTTCGTCGTTGCCTTCACCAGGTACTCTTGGTTTTAATGCTACAAGTTTTTAAATTAAGTTTCTTTCTAAAGATTATCTGTAACTTATCTTGCAATGTTGGTTTGTGTAGGCAGAGGAGGGATAAGGGTCTTCTTGGAGGAGCCATCCCCTGGCTTCTTTGCAACTCACACAAGGTAAAAGGAAATGACATTTAACTTTAAGTTCAAATTTGTTTTTCAGGGTTTAATAAAATGTTTTACTGCCACTGTCTCCTTCGCTGCAGGTTGGGGAGAGCTGGAGAGGAAGGCGACAAGGCCACCTCCTCCCAGGATTGCATCTTAGAACGCCTCATGTAAAGAACATAAACCCCATCTCTGGTTTTCATACTATACAATTAATGAAACACATCTACCGTTGTTTAATATATAAAGTTATGGTTTGCTGCAGGTGTTAAAATCCTGAGCGTAAGGATCCAAGAGGAGGGAAATGATCCAGCTTGGCACAAGATAAGTGTTGTGTGTGTTTTTGTTCAAAACCCATGGGGTTTACACTCTGTTTTACAGAGGGATTTTACAACCTCTTTGCTTTGAATTGGGTTTAAGTGCATTAGGTTTTTTTTTAGTGCTTGAATGGGTACTGTGGGTGCCATCACGTATGGTCTTACCACCACTTCGCTTACTCTGTTATCGAAGTTTATTTATGGTTTAAAAACAAAGGTGGAAGCCATTGTAGATGGTGTTACAACCACACCCTGTATGGTGTTACAACCACACCCTGTATGCGTACATTGTGTTGATAAATGATACTATATATATAAATGAAACGACCCTTAGGGTCTCTGTTGCAAATTACTCAGTGGTTATTCTTTTGAGTTATTTACTAGCTTCCATCCTTCGATGGTATTACGACCATGAATATGTTTTGATAACATCGTTTTTAAAATAATATCTCAATTATGTTTACAATGGGAGTATGTAGTAATAATAATAATGGTATTACTAACCCGTATGATGGTTTAGTGTTGTTTATTCAACATCGGTTAGCTACTATATCAATGTCTTGTGTTTATATTTTGTGTAACGATGTAAGCCATAAAAATGGGCTTACGACCATAAATATTTAACCTGTTAATCTTTATACGACCCATAGGGTCTTGCAATTTCTGTGGAGTAGTTTTAACTATTGAAATCGTGGTTATCAGATATCATGGATACCTGTAATTTGGTTTAGATTTGTTATTGATATGCTTACTGTATTTCATTTAATGCCCGGCTTCCATCGTAGATGTGCTTACTACCGGTCTTTGGAAAAGGAATATTTGCTTCTATGATTTGTTAACAAATGTAAAGTAGTTTTACTTTGGATTTGTTGAATCTGGTTAATGACTATTAGCATTAGGTCCGTAAAGGATTTGGTTGGATACGTTATATGTTAGTTATAACTATCCTGTAGGTGACTGTTTGTACGACTGCAGATGATTGCAATTTTTGGATTAGTAGCTAGCTAGAATATAAATCATAAATATTTGTATATATGTCTTGTTAGTTTATAAATAATTTGATCCTAATTTATTTAATTGGTTTTCCTTGGTTTCGATTTGGTTGTAAATCGTTTAGCATTTAACATATTAACATGAACTACTATAATAAAAAATTAACTAGATCTCCAACATGAAAGAACATATATAATTCATTGATATATAATTATTTAAGGAAAGAATTCGATTCTACAACATATAAAATCATTTAGAGATCCCTAACTCGGGTATGGATGCCTGATCTAAGAAGCCTTCCTAATAAGAATTAACCATTCGTAGATATAAACAAAACATAAACATATTTAAGATTTAATCATAAACAAAATCAAATCGATACATGTCAGATAACTGTGCAATAAAATTAAGTAAAACATTTCTACTTGATGAATATATTAGCACATATAGATCTACAATAAACAACCTACTGTACTTAAAAACATAGAGGAAGAACCTGGGACCACTGCTGGGAAAATAGAAATGGAATAGTCATTCCTCCCAACCAACTCTTTGAGCAGCCAAGTTACTTGCTCTATAACCCCCAAGCTTGTTTGTTGAACCAAAAGAGCAAAATCCACTTAATGTGCCATCTCATGCATTATCAGATTAAATCCTCGTCCAATGCTAGCCTCCTGCTTGCTAATGGACATACTAATATATAGTATTTTGCCTAGGACTTGGTCATTTATTAGCCTCCTGCTCTTTAGCAATGAACTAGGATTTGTGACCTCATTTTGGGGAAGATGCCTCGTGCACCTTGAGTTCTCACTCAATAGCTTCAACCACTTATGTTTTCCTCTTGTGGGTCAGCATACACTCTTCAACAACTATTCCACTTCTGTCCCCTTCAGTATCTTTGATTAATAAAAGAATAATTCATTACATTTGTTTTATTTTTGACTTTCTGTAAAAAAAAATTTAAAATAATAAATAAAAATATTTCAACCGAAAATAATAAATTATTAATTTTAGGTGCATTACATTTATCTTGCATGTGTTATGGGATGTAAATATTCCCATACCTCTAGCTATATAATATAGGTGAAGGAGACCCTTCTGGGTATGTTGTGACACACACATGCGTGTATGTCATTGAGACATCATTGTGACATGATGTGAAGATGGAGAGTGATGTGATGCATATGAGAGCATGTTATGTATTGTAAGATGGATATTTCTAATGAATAAGACGACTACCTTCACGTGGATGTTTCCCCATTTGGGGTCTTACCACATATATCTAGTGGATTGTTTTTTTCTCTTGTCTCTAGTTTCTTATATGATTATTTGTTGCTTGTATGAATAGAAGGCTAGGCTAATAAATTCTTGCTTTGCATATTAGAAAACATAAATTTGTTGTATGTTTGTGCATATTCTCAATATTCTAACAAATATTGGTCCTTAGTGCAATTTTGATCATGACACAAGCATATGGACATCAAAACTATTTTGGTACATTGACAATACATGATTAATCTCTAAATATTAAATGGGAATAGTGTAAATTTATACTATTGGTAAACAAGTGGATCAAGTGGATCGAGGTACTTGGATAAGTTGCGAGGAGAGTTGGGGTTTCTTGGCATGCCACGAGGAAAAAATGCCTAAGTTACAGGCAAAGTTGGGGTTTCTCATAGTGGCCGGTGGGTTGGACACAAAGCTAAGTTGAAGGCGGCACAATGGGACATGGTTGGAGGTGGCAAAGCGGACTGCGACCTAAAGTAAAGCCATTTCCATTTTTAGTACATTTGTCATTGAAACTTAAAGCTCCTTTGTTATAACTCTAATCAGTTATATAAGGGATCACATTTATAAGTAAATACAAGTCGTTCTAGTAATGCATTTACATGCAAAATAATGAGTAAGAACACACACACACACACACACTTAGAGAGAGAGAGAGAGAGAGAGAGAGGGAGAGAGAGAGAGTTCTTTATACATATTGAACTAACACAACCACTTAATTTGTCGCTGGTGAACACTGATAGGCCACAAGTTAAGTTCCATGAACAAGTTATCTGTAACTTGTTCTCCATGCGTAGTTGTAATCATCTGTTGTCTATGCCTTAGCTACCTGTTGTCACCCACCATCTTCTAGTTAAATGGGTTGTCTGCCACTGCATATTATCCATGCATTAGCTACGAGTTAGTTTTGATATTCTTTTTACTTATAATTGGTTATTTCAAATTTGGAACGACACCCATAAAATCAATCTGGATAGTACACTTATTTTATCCTCTTACTATCTAAGAAAAACATACTTACTACTTCACTTTATATTTTAAAATTTAAATACGTATTAATGTAAACATAATCAATATATATAAGTTATCTATTGTTTTTTTTAATATTTATATATTATTAAACATTTAAAACCTTTGCTTATGTTAAGCAAAGTAAAACACCATAAATAAATGATTATTTATAACATTTCTCAAAATTAAGAGAAAAACCATTCTCACATTTATTTTCTAATCATATCTATCATAGTTTCCTAGCTTATTTTTAAGTTTATGTATAACTTATTTGGATCCGTTAGTTTATCAAACAAATAATAATGTCTAGCTGGAATCCTATATTTAAAAGAGTTCAATTTGTAACTCTTAGTCTCACACATTAAAGGTTACTTTTGTTAAAAAAAACATTCAGTGTCTTAGGTATTTTTATAAATTTATTTTTTTAATTAATTTAATATTATATATATAAATTAATTAATTAAATTTTAAAATAAATAATTTATTTATAAAAGTCAATCAATATACTCTTAATTAAAAAATTAAAATTATTTGCCTAACCCTTTTATGTTGTTGTCCCATGAAAGAAAATCACCACCACAAGGGTACAATTAATAAGTACTTAGTTCTTAATTCTATTGTTAAGAAGTCCTTATAGAAGGACGAAACAGCCTCATAATTGACTTGCTCTAACATAGTTATAATTATTATCATTGTACTTGATATCCTCTTACATGTTAGATACTTATTGAATTCAAACTAAACTTAAGAGGACCAAGTCAACCGATTTAATAGTTACTAATATGGTTTCGTAAAAGAACGACATTGACAAGGCTTTCTGATTGATATCCAACTTTGTCACCCCTTTAAAATAATTTCGTTATTAAAAAGAAGAGCTCAATCATTCTTACCCAACAACTCCTATCCCAGGACCACCACAAAAATAGCAATAATTAAATTGGAGTGTTTTATTTCATATTTAGTATTATGTCTCAATATTTGATGAGAAAATAGGTGATTGTATAGGTTAGGATTTTATAGGTGAATAATTTTGTGGGTAATTTTTGTTTTTGGAATTTTTAAGTAAAAACTAATGAAAAAGTTTTTAATCCATAATTTTTATTATTTAAATTTGAACATTTATTTAAATTTGTAATATTTTTACTTTAATAAAAATATTATAATTTTTTTTTTAAATGATTTTTGTAATTTTAATGTAGTTAATTACATTGCTATATGAGTATAAATGTAAAGTCACCTAATAACTTGGTCCTAAATGTTAATTTATCTTTTATTAGCTAACTTGTCTTAATAAGCATTTATGGTGCCTGACATTTATAAGCCATCTTATGGTTTCCCTACAATTTATTTTGGAGGTTATCTTATTTATAAGATGATGCATGCACTTGTTAGGATATATACCAATGCACCAGCTTTATTGTGGAAAGAAGAGCAATTATATGTTAAGTGTCTAGGAAGTTGATGGTTACAAGTGTTAGTCTCTAATAGTTTAAGGTTGATATAAAATAGTGTATCATATATATATATATATATATATGAAGAACATAAACTTAGAGTTAAGTATTATATTGGTTATTGTTAATTTGCAATTTTTATTATTATTGATAAACATAGTTTTTATATAATAAGTTTTTTTCCAAGATTCTATGAATCCCCACTCTAAAATAATATGCTTTTTGGGTTATGATGTTATAATTGTAAATTATGTTAACCTGTTAAATTTGTAAAAAATAATGTTAAGTTGTGTTTTAATAATCACTTTTTTTCTTCTTTTTAAAATGTATTTAATATTTAGTAAACTCATTATCTTAATAACATGGATTATAACAAATATCATTTTAGTATTTTTAATCAAATACATATAATCATTTTTATAAGTCTTTATATATTATCTCAGATTTTGGACTTGCTTGAAGGGATCAACAAGATTAACCCAAGTGTAACAAGTATACCGCAGGGATTCATTTCATGGTTGTCCTATCTTGCTATGCTTAAATGCATTTTGATTAAGGTTTAAATAAGCTTCACTTAAAACTAAATGATAACAAATTGTTTTTGTTTTTTCATATATATATTTTTAATTAAATAGTATTTGTTTTGTGCTTATATTAACTCTAATAATCTGGAATGAATAATGGAGATAAAATTATATATTTTAGCCTTTGTTTAAGGACTAGCTATATTCACAAAACTAAATGGTTGGTTGTGCCTATAGACATTCAGGTGCCACATGCTTTACATTTGTAAAATATAATGTTAAGTTGTGTTTTGATAATCACTTTCTTTCTTCTCTTTAAAATATATTTAATATTTAATAAACCCATTATCTTAATAAAATGGATTATAACCAATACCATTTTAGTATTCTTAATCAAATACATATAATTATAACAAATACCATTTGAGTATTCTTAATCAAATACATATAATTATGCCAATAGCCATTTAGATATTATCTCAGATTTTGGGCTTGCTTAAACAGACCAACAAGATTAACCCAAGTGTAACAAGTGTACAACATGGATTCATTTCATGATTGTTGTATCTTGTTATGCTTAAATGCATATTGATTAAGATTTAAATAAGCTTCACTTAAAGGGTGGTTAAAGACACGGTAACAACTTTGTTTTTGTTTTCTTTGTTTATTAAATATTATTTGTTTTGTGCTTATATTAACTCTAATAATCTGCTATAAATGATGGATATAAAATTATCTGTTTTAGCCTTTGTTTAACAGATAGCCATTTTCACAAAACTATGTGGTTGTGCCTATCAACATTCACTGGCCACTTTACTTATAGCTATACTAATTTTACTTTGTTTTTGTTTTCTTTGTTTATTAAATATTATTTGTTTTGTGCTTATATTAACTCTAATAATCTACTATAAATGATGGATATAAAATTATCTGTTTTAGCCTTTGTTTAACAGATAGCCATCTTCACAAAACTAAGTGGTTGTACCTATCAACATTCACTGGCCACTTTACTTATAGCTATACTAATTTATATTCAAAATCTTATTCACTTATTAAGTCATTCTTTACTAAACTATCCTCACTTATTAAGTCATTCCCTACTAAACTATCACTAAAACATAACCCTGCAAATAGTGTTTTCAATCTACTTGTCCTTCTTTGAATCTTATACAAATTCATCTTTGTAGTCTCTAAAATTCAGGACAAACTGTGGTTACTTTTTTTTAAATGAAGGGAATTAACAACTTTTCAGGGATATATCCATCCGTTCATAAGTCAGATATATTATGAACTTGTAGACGACCTATTACTTTTTTAGTTTTGTCACAACTAGTCCAGAAATAACCTACCTTTCTAGTCTTGTCACAATGAGCTAACAAACATCCCTACCCTGGCCCACAAACTTTAAATTCAGGGCAAACTGTGGCTACTTTTACCATTGTGTCATCCTTTAAATTCGGGACCAACAGTGGCGACTTTTACCATTGTGTCATCTTTCATTATTTTGCTTCGAATGCACAGGGATTAAAATTTACTAATAGATAATTAACAACGTGCTGCAATTGAATATGATCATGATCTTTAAGGAGTATCTCCATGAAAATGGTGGTGGGGTATACAAACTTTTCTTATTGTCAAATTAATCTATTCATCCCTGTAGAGGAACTGTTGTGAATCGAAGAAGATAGATAAGATTTCCTTGTACACAGTACTTTAGACTCATGAATTTGGACATTGGGAATGTCCAATCATAGCTTCGCTGATCCTCCATAGCTCAGCAGCCTGGGATGGGTCATTGGCCAAACTAGAACACGAGGCTTCATTACAGTCTGCAAAATATTTTCCAGATACACCCACCACGCTTGGATGAACTGCAGCATAACAAGCCGTTGAAGCTGCCTGTTGGCAATCCATTAAAATCGATCAGCCCAATCTGGTGTCACCTCCTTTGTGTAAAATGAAAGAAAAAAACCTCTTCCTTATCAACTATAGTTCAAAATTTTTTGAATGGGAAGAAGTTTATTAGATCTTCTGGGGTTACACTGAATGGATTCATACAAAAGTATACGAAAATTTTGAATTTGTTTACTTGTTCATATCTCAAAATCTGAATCAATCTCTTGAGGGAATGAACATCTAACCTGAGGTAGAGTCTTCAACAGTTTTGAGGCAATGAAGAAAACTGAATCTGTGGGAAACGAACCATACAAACCAGAGACAACCATTAGTATTGAGAGTCCAGAACTTCTTTGAAATCAGAAGCCCATAATTAGCAGGGGAGATTTATTATTATTACCTGTAATCACTTCATTGTGACCTCTTGTTATTGCTGTTCTCACAATTCCCGGATGAATAGCGTTTGCTGTTACATTTGCATTTATAATCTGCACACAGGTATAGACCCCAGAAATGAAGAGTGGTAAGTAGTTTCAAGATTCCTTATGAAACACGAACTTATAGAAGCATATTTCTACCTTGAGCTGCGAGGCGAGTTCTTTAGCATGTAAGATATTTGCCAGCTTAGAAATAGCATATGCTCGCGTACCATTAAATCTGTAAAATCTCAACCATAGAACAACCAATTAGGTTTTTCATCTTCAAAGATCACAAGAAACTCATTTTTGTGTAGAAAATTAGGACCGATTTTTGTAGTCAACTACACTCAGATCGAGGTATGATGTGGGTAACCGAAGTTAAAAATATAAATGGTAAAAAAATTAATGTAAACATTTCAAAGGATGAAATTTATGGAAGTTTAAATGCTTTAACGGTGTAAAAACTTAGGTTTCTATGTCCAGAGATTGATCCTTTCTTAATGTGGAAGAAGAAGAAAATATTTTGAAGTCAATCAGGTTAAGAATAGCCTATGGAACAGACCACTTCCAGTTGTTTTTTGAATTCAATCTTTTATTTGTTTATAGCCCAGATTTAACTTGATAACTAGGACCTCCAATTTTTCCATAATCCCCATTTAAACAGAAATAATATTCATAATGTTTAACTTGATGATGAAGGCCTCCAATTTTTCCACAATCCTACTTAAACAAAAATCCCGCATAAACAAAAATGGTATTCATATAAATACAAACTTAAAGTTTGTACAACCAGAGATTTGATCCTTTAGCCATGATTAAAGTAAATCTAACCTAATATTATACCTGTACCTTTTGGGATTGCTTAATTGATCGAATTGGATTTGGGTTTTACTGAGCCAGTTGTGAACAACAGAAGAAACATTAACTATTCTTCCTTCGATCTGTGTTTCCTTTGCAGTCTCGATCATTTTGTTAAGCAGGAGCTTTGTGAGAAGAAAGTGACCTGTAAACAGAGACAATTTCAGGTATTAGTTTCACAATATATTCACAACAAATCTGAACTCGATTGAGAAGAAAGCCATTGAAACCCTTAACTTTTACAGTTAAATGCAAGTTTTAAAGATTCTACAGATAACTAATTACCAAGGTGATTTGTAGCGAAGGTCATCTCAAAGCCGTCATCTGATAACTCCAATTGTTGACAGAATTTGCCAGCATTATTTCTACATATATTCGACAGAATATCATCGATATCAGACATCTGGAGAAAGCATTTCAGAACAATCTCGTTCGGTGGCAAGCAATATCAAGAAATTCATCATAAAAACCCACTTACATGAGAATGTTAAGAGGGAGGTCCAAGCTTTCAAATTTCGTAACAAATCTCCGTATGGATGCAAACGAGCTAAGATCGAGTTCCAGTACAACGATTTCTGCACCCGGGGACTCTCTCTGTATCCTGGCTTTGACATCTTTGGCTAGTTTTATATTCCTGGCAGGAATTATAATCCGTGCCCCTCGTTTGGCCAATACTCTTGCAGTCTCGGCACCAATACCAGAAGTCGCGCCTGTTAAAACCGATCAGACTAGGTAGATCAATTGGTCGAACTTTTTTCTGCCAATTCCAAGATATTAAACACTCTCATCTTACATTTAATGAATTCAAATTCAAACCTAAATCGTTTACATTAGTAAAACTTTTGTCTAAATCTCTAAACCACAACCCAAGCAATAAATAAACTGCTAAAAGCATGAAATACATGGAGAACCAAAACTCAACCAGACCTGTGATAATTGCAGTGACGGAATTGAGACAACAATGTGCAGTAACATCCTCTGCAGTGGACTTAGAGCCAAAACCGCTAGGTCCTGCGGCACCTATCAAATATTTGATAGTGTCTCGCATGTCTCTTTGATCAATTTGTTCGGCGTGCCGGTGAATCAATCCTTTGCCCTGGATCAACAGCAAATAGAAACGCTTTCAAGACAAGTAAAGGCAGTATTGGGTAGATATAAGGCCAGGAGTGGCATGCATTCATATTAATCGAGTTGACATGATATGAAATGAAATTTCTATTAAATATTCAACGACATATTCATTGAAGCTCAAACTTTAAACAGGACTAGCCAGAAGCACGGATGCTCTTACTGTTTTTGACTCAGGGAAGAGAGATGCGACGCAGCAGTTTCACACAGGCTACATAACAAACTTTGTGACTCTTTTAATCTGCCAATGGTCTAGTTCCATCTGTGGCAATGACTTTATATGATTTTTTTTGGGCATATGGAGAGAGTAACGCTTACCCAAATACTGTAATTATCAGTGCTGTGAAAATCTTAATCTTCTTAATCAATTAGGTTAACAAATCATTTTATATTTGTGTATACTATTTTACAACGCCATAAAATTTATCGTTGGCCCGTACCTTCATTGTATAATCTAAAAATTATGTATATTATTAAGTTCATAAATCTTCCATGAATAATATTTTTGTTTATGAATTCGTTGTATTTGGATTTGGAAAATTTACCATCAACGTTCTTTCAACAGTCATATTTCCTTTTTTTCACAATTGCGGACTCATAAACCAGTGATTATTTCAATAGTCATATTTCCTATTTTTCATAATTGCGGAATTTTAAACCAGTGATTATTAATTTAATTAGTATAAGATGTTATTATAAGTAAATAACTTTAAATTTTTAAGTTAAGATTAATTAAGTCTACAGGCTTTTGATAAGCATTTAGATATTATCTTAAATTTTGGACTTTTTTGAGTCAATTAACAATATTAAGCCAAGTGTAACAAGTGTACAGCAGAGATTCATTTCATAATGGTTGTATTTTGTTAAGCTTAAATGCATTTTGATTAAGAGTTAAATAAACTCAAGTTAAAGGGTGCTTAAAGAAATAGGTAACAATTTGTTTTTGTTTTTTCATATCAGTTTTTTTTTGTTTATTTTTTTTAGTAAGCAAGTACTCAGGGAGTTTGGAACGGGTGATCTTACACAAGGAGTGCCTTAACAGTATATCCATCATGGGATTGTTTTCTTGTTTATTAAATAGTATTTGTTTTGTGATTATATTAAATCTCACAATCTGGTATGAATAATGACTCTGGTATGAAATATGAAAAGCCTTTGTTTATCAGCCAGCTATCTTCATTGGTTGGTTGTGTCTATAGGCATTCACAGGCCACTTTACTTATGGCTGTGTTAGTATTATGGGTTAACCAGAGTGTAACAAGTATACAACCAAGATTCATTTCATGGTGGTTGTATATATATAAGCTTCAGTTAAATGACAGTTAAAGGAAAAAGTAGCAATAATGATTTATTATTATTATTATTAAATAGTATTGGTTTTATGTTTATATTAATCAATTTAATGTTTATTTGGTAATTAATTTAATGTTTATTTTTTGTTAAACAATTAACCATCTCGACAAAACTATTTGGCTAGCTATATTTATCAACTTTCACTGGCCACTTTATTTATACCTCTGTAAATACTTGTATATTAGATAGATATACTCATTATTAGGTGGATATACTCATTGTTGAAATTAATTACAAACACCTACGGGTTGCGAGTAGATCCAAATCCTAGGCTCTATCAAGGGCCGAGATGGATCAAATCTCTTGAGGTGTAAACCTCTTCTTAGGTATCCATTGATTTGATTCAAACCAAAAGACACATCTTTTTATTTAAGGTCCACATATAATTTTATTCTTATTAATATTTAATATTATTTATGGCTGACATATAATTTTTATTTATTTTGTTAGGAACGAACATTGCATCATTTTCCCACACATGGTTTTAAAACCATATGCAAGGCCCTCCTACAATCATGGGTTGTTTAGGAGGCCTTGCACATGGTCTTAAAACCATTTGCAAGGACCTCCTAAACCATGTACAATAAAACCATGGGTTGTTTAGGAGGCCTTGCACATGGTTTTGGTTTAAAAACCATGTGCAAAGCCTCCTAAACCATGTACAATAAAACCATGGGTTGTTTAGAATGCCTTGCCATGTGCAAAGCCAACATTTTTTTGCGAATAATTCAATTTTGTGTATTTTTCTTGACCCGCATATTTTTTTTATTATAGATAATTAAATTTTTACTTTTTTATTGTTTTGTTAGGTAGGAAGATTACAACATGTCTCCCATATTAAATTGTTTTTGTGGCCAACATTTATTTTGGCTTATTAGAAAATTTATTTTTTATTAATAAAAATAACTTTACGAAAGTGATATTTAAAAAAAATAAATATATATTTTGTGTTACAAAAGCTCTCCCATAATATTCACTATCATTATTATTTTTTGGGGACATGTTACAAACTTTACTAACCTTAGAAGATCTTTGGCATAATATTCACTATGGCTATTATTTTTTGCCAACATGTTACAAACATTACTAACTTTACATCAAGTTACAAGATCTCCCCCATACTGGGCTGTAGAGCGTCTTTCGGCGCAATTACAAACAGCTACGGGTTGCCATAGTTAAATCGACAGGTTGTCATAGCCTTGTTTTTTATGCAGATAGTTCCATGAGCCTCATTGGATGAGCAGCCATAATTAATTGTAATCTTACTCTTTAATAATTTATATGAGATATGTTTTTTCTAAGTCCTCTGAGTAGGAGAAACTTCCAGACTTTCCAAAATTTCTGTTTGTGAAACCAATCCTGTGTGGAGTGCTGTAGCTCTGTGTAAAATCTGTTTTCTGTATGTTATTACCTGCTTCCGCCCCCTTTCACTTATTTGTCAGATTGACATATTCAATTTGTTACATTTACATATTATCAAATTGTAAGTTGAGCCCATCTTATAACAAACAAAACATAAATCTATCTTTATAAATAATATATAAATTTATCTTTGAACTGATATAATCTCAGTTAAACTCAAATTTCTACCATCATATAAACTCATTTATAATTCAAACTAAAACCCAGATTTCCAGCCTGATAAATTCATTTATAATACAAGTTAAACCCAAATTTCTATCATCATATAAATTCATTTATAACCCAAAGTTAGACCCAGATTTCTACCCAAGGACTCATATACAATCCAAATTAAACCTAGAGTTTTACTTTATTATAGAATATCACAAAATTACTACTTTATAACTATTGATAATAATCTTCCCACTATAACCTAGTGGGTGAGGAATAGATGGTAAATGAATGTATTGTTATGACATTTTTTGTCTGGTTCGAAATTCCATAAAAAATTATTTAAACAAAAAAATCTTCACTTTATAGTTCAATCAAAATTGAAAAAAATATTCACTGTATAACTCAATCAAACTTGAAAAAAATATTCAAAAAATTCACAATGATAGGATGAACTGAAAGAGACCCAACATCAATCCATGAATCATGTTATAAGGCCTAAATAATCGCCTGGACTTTAGCATCGGTTCGTATGAATTGATTTGTTTGGCTTTCTTCCACTCCTGTACTCTTTCAAACGGAGATCCGATGGCAATTGTTTCATTCAACAGTGCCCAGTTTGTCCATTTATCTTTAAACGTGTCTTCGTTTGTTTGCATTGAGCAGGATAAATTCTATCATGAACTGATCTGTAGTCAACTCTTGTCAAATCAATGCAGAGGGATCGATCAAGTATAGCCTCTTACTCTGGTGGGAATTGTCTGAATCTGAGGCTTCGGGATTCGAAAGTAATCTTGGCGGATCGTGTGACACTAAGGGTCCTACTGGAATAAATTTTGTTTTGTCATAAATAAATTTGGTCATCCTGTATTAGCACGCTCAGATGGGACTACCAGAGTAATCTATTTATCCTATTTTACCTCGATTCAACGTCCCCATTCGTTGTGCTGCTATGTTCAGTAAAATGTCTCAAGATGTTCAACATAATCCACTAATATTCTAATTCTAGTGCACGAATTGCGTATTACTTTTACAGTCTGTCTGTACATTTAGAAGGTGTATGGATATGAATAAGTCGCTGTTAAGGCACATGGTACTCGGATGGATTATTGCATCCATTGAAAATAAGATTTGGGACAGATTTTTGCATCAATATATGGTAAAAATGATTGATGAATTTGAAGAAAAAGATTCGTATATAATAACTCTGGTAAAGTAAAGAAAAAGTAATGGATACAAAAAGTTTGACAGGAAATGTTATTATGTGAAATATAAGATTAACTCAATTATTACTGGCTGGCAAATAAAAGCATTATATAAAAATATTTATGAAAATGTTATTATATGAAAAATATGAAAAGAAAACAAAAGCTGATTTACGAGTTAGTAAAACTTGAATAATCTTTGATTCGAATTTATATACACTTAAAAATTGAATATAATTTTTAAATTCAATTTACACTTACAAAAAATTAGATTTTTTCTGATATTTATGTGATATATTTTAGTTTAAAATAAACATATTTTTTTTCTGATATTTATGTGATATATTTTAGTTTAAAATAAACATATGTTGATTTTAATTTTCTTAACTTTTCTGTATATTAAATATTAATTTGTAAGCATTATATTTATATTAAATACTAAGTTGTAAACACCATATTAAATAACATCATCTTTTTATACTAAATTGTAAACATTTCATAACTTTGAGTACAAAAATCTAAATCTAAATACTGAATTTACAATGTTTTAATCAACTTTTAAAACAATATTAAGAAAATATAATTAAAAAATATTAAGAAAATATAATTAAAAACCTATAATATTGATTTATTTTAATTATAGATTATATTATATTTAAAATAATGATTAAACTTCATATAAAAAATTAATGTAAAACTTTGAAACTTTGGTATCAAACCTTGTCATAATCATATAACAGGCAATAAACTCTCACATATAAAAATGTTAATTTCAAGAAGTTTTAAACTCATTCAACTCTGATCTAATCACTTACTAAGATTCAGGAAACCCATTAAAAGTTTGAAAAATCCAATTTTTGTTTTTGAGTGGAATGATCACATATTAAGATTCATGAAACCAATTAAAAGTTTGAAAAATCCAATTTTTGTTTTTGAGTGGAATGTAAGAGGAGAGCATTTCATGTCTCTTATTTTTAGTTTCTCCACTTTGTTTGTTTGTAGAAGTAATCTGACTTCATTTTGAATATTTTTACAAAATCAGCATTCTTTTTATCATAAAAATATTAATGTCAACTAATTTATAAAAAAATAAAAAAAAAAAATTAATTTATAAAAAGTAACAAAAAAAATTAAGGCACAAAATCTCACTAAAATAGATAAATAACAATACCAAAAAGAAAAATAAAACTTAAAAAAAATAACAAGGATAATGAATCTCACTATTGTGTTACTCTACTGAGTTGTCTAGACTTAGATGAAATAAAAAAGTGATGTTATTTTGAAAAGACTAAAGAATCCAATGTTGGTTACTAACTTTTTAGGCAACTACTCTTACATAAACAATGCAGTGATCATTGAATTTAGCATACTAAATTCTACATAAATTTGAAAATTAAAACTTGACATACTAAATCACACATGAATTTAAAAATTAAAGTTTAACTTAATAATTTCACACTAATTTGGAACCAAATTTTTATATTCTTTTATCATATATAAATTTTTTATAGATTCATCTAAAAGCCTATCTACCAAGCACCTAGAGGAATCAAATCTCTCAAGGTGCGAACCATTTTTTAGATTGGAAATGTGTAATCTATTTTTTATGGTTTTCGTTTATCTAAGTTATGTCGTTTTATATCTATATGCAATTCTAAATAATTTAAATTTAATTTAAGGGGAGAAGTTATTTTTAATAATATTTTATTATTTTTTATAAAAAGATACCTGTAAACTCTTAGATAAGCACAAAAGAAGTTATACATCTATCCTCTACTAAGATATATAATGTATCTCTTTAATGTAATAAAACAAGTTTTGATTTTTTTCTGAATTTTTTCAAATATAATCACAAAATTGGCCCAAATATGGTATTTGGGCTATGGCAATTCATGAAAGTACATCACAGAAATATGGTATTTGATGATATTTGGGCTATGGCAATTCATGAAAGTACATCAGAGAAATGTTCAAAAACGGTAACAAACGATTCTCCCAAATGTGGTGCTTCAACTTTAAGTTATGGTAAGAATTATGATATAAAAGAATTGGTCCAACAATGTAAACCATTGGAAGCCAATTCTGTACAATGGGATGGAAGCCAATTCTGTACAATGGGATAAGATTGATGTAAAAGAATTATTGGCGTCTGCTGATACTGTTAATTCCGTAGAAAAAGAAATAACTACGTAACTCGTAGCATTACCATGAGAAGTACTGGGTAGAAGCGATCATTTCATTGAGACCTTCGAAAAAGTAATGGAAGAGGCAGCAATATATATATATTCTGACATTGCAGAGCCCAAAGCGACAGGAGGACTTTGAAAGAAAAATAAAAAAATGTGGCCCATGGCGAAGCGATGATTCTTCGTGGACAAAAGCGGTCGCTTCGGAAGGGACAGTGTAAAAAGCAAATGTATAGTCGATCGCATTCGCAGGGATAGCATATTAATACTATGACAAAGAAAAAATAGATATGCTATGATATATGATGAGAAATGGCTGCTTCAAGCTCTATAATTGGTTCGCCGACCGAAGAGTCTGCATCAACCGATCCTGCGTTTATTTTGTAAGAGGGACGGTGCGTTCCTTTCATTTGTAGCCAACCAAAAAAAATCACACTACTGTCACCATATAACGATGCCTTTGGATCATCCTATATTGGCAATGCCTCCTGTCACACTGTAAAATCAATTTCTTATTCTGCTGTGGACAAGTTGATAATTTCTCCAATTAGGTTTATCATGTATCAGTCATGTCAATGAAAGTTACATGCACGAAACTTTAGGTTGAGTTCACATAGTGATATGGATTTTGTTCTGTTTATATATATATATATTTATATTATATTTATTGTGACAAAACATGAAATGATTGGTTGGTTCATTCGTGTTAGATGTTTATAGGTTTAGGACTTTTAGTTATTAGGCTTCTACTATCAATGTATTGATGACTTGACTGTCTAGGATCCATGCATCTCTTTTCCTTATGATGGTCCGAAACATTATTTCATAAACTGATGCAATCATGAAGAGTCTTAATTAGGTTCAGGATTGTTAATATGATTTTTAGGTTTAAATTTTGCTTATCAGACTCATTTTTAGGAAGTATATATAAACAAGTTTCATAAAAATTATCATTTAACCAGTGGGGGTGATCTTCTATAGTTAGAAGTTATGGTTAGTAGTTAAGTGGGCCAAAAAGTTAGAAGTATATATAAATAAGTCTCATAAAAATTATATTTTTATCATTAATATAGTCATTTAATTAGTAGTGGGTTAAAAAGTTACTTCTTCCACCAAGAACAATTACACTATCATAATCATTTGACTTGTGGTTAGTGAGTGATCACATATAGGTCACACAAACACGTTACTAATTGTAAGCTTTTTAAGGTGTGACTTATAGCACGGTGTTTGGAAGCCCACCAACGTGAGCCTTAGCAGGGCCTAGACGTCCCTAAGCTCACCAAGGTGAGCCTCTATCCCTCAGGTTGCCTACGTTCGACCCTTGTCACAATCGTCCAGTGAACAACCCTACCCTAGCAGGTTTTGAATTTACGACCTCCACTAAGATAACATATATTTTTAACCATTAGGATCATTGTAACACACCTAAAAATTGTAATTTTTTTACATGCATTGCTTTTATATTTACTTAGCAGATTTCTATGTTTTACTTATGCTATTTTTAATATCGTTGTCCTGTTGGTTATGACATGTTCTATTGATGATTACGATGGATAGCTCCTTTCGGAACCTTCAGCCATGTCTACGCAAGTGATGTATTTTGTTTATACCCGTTCTTATTTATTTTATCTTTATAATATGCTGAACTAGCCTAAGGCATGGGAGACTGTTCATGGTCTTGACCCCATCCCATCAATTGCATTATATTTTCAAGGCCTTGGCCTTACCATTGTTTATACTATGTGTGTAAAGACCTGCCCCTAAGTGTGAGAAGCTTAGGGTTTGTAAAGCGTATGGTTCTCCATATAGTGACCTCTTGTTATCAATAAAAGGTGAGATTTACATACTTATTGTTGGCCCGATACTACATTTTTTGGCCTTAATGCATTTCTTTATTGTCCTTGATGTTCATGGTGTAAATGCTATATATCATATCGTTTTATAATGATTTAAATATTTCAAAGCATACACCCAAACTATGCTAGCAAGCCTTAGTTTTGATGTTTTTAAAACATAGTAATATGCTATGATATTCGATGGTCTTGGTCTAACCTAGCGCTAAGTGATAGAATAATTCAAAGATATTTGTATTACACATAGACTATGGTTATAGTGGAAAGGGGTGTGGACCTTGGCATAACCGCGAAGGCATTATATGCCAATCCTATCACCACAAATGTTTAGTGCATACACCATTATTCATGTTATAAGATTTAACCTTGGGTTTTTATTATAGTTATGGTTATAAATATATGTGCCAAGGTTTTCACGATGTAATATAAGGTTTGGCGCTCTTATTCATGTTACATGATTTGAAGGTAGGCAATGATTAGGGTTTTAATGATGTTTTGTCCATGATTTAATATGGTACTTGGTTGACTTAATGAACTATCTTGGCTGCGCGTTGACAGTGTAGCCAGGCTCTGAGTTGGCATGAGAACTTGATCTCGGCCCTACACTCGGGTGGTGAGACCGTACGATCTCGTAGTGTTTTGTAAAAGACCCTTTACTTTGTCTTAGCTCTCAATTGGTAGTGTTGTTTGGTTGGAGGCCGATCGAGGGGCGAGCTCTGCTCTGTATGATTCTTTCTCTGGTTTTACGGTGTTAATGGATTTGGATTGGCGAATGAACTCTGCTATGTTCTTACTGCGTTAATGGCATTGTTTGGTTCTTTCGAGGTAACTATTTTCAAAGGCTTCCTCAACCGTCTAACTTTCAACGCCGAAGCTTCGACGAGCCTACCAACTCTTCTACCATGTGATCGGTCTGTTTCGACAGGTGAGTAAGGCTTGGTACTTATCTATGCATTTTAAAACTAGTTTACAATAGTTGTTTTTCCAAAATTACTGAAATGTTTTCGATGGTTGCAGGCTGCGGAGGGATAAAGGTGCTCCGGAGGAGATGACCCTTGGTCCTCGCTGCCAAATGCCAAGGTAAGGGTTTATGAAAGTTTTAAATTACATTTCAATTTGTTTTAACCTTTCAACCATAACACTGAATGTAACTTGAAAAAATGTGTAGGATGAAGGCGCTGGAGAGGTAGGCGACAGGGTCACCTTCTCCTAGGACCGCGTTTCCAAACACACAGGTAAGGTATCCT
Organism: Pseudotsuga menziesii; assembly: GCA_001517045.1. Classification (NCBI taxonomy): domain Eukaryota; kingdom Viridiplantae; phylum Streptophyta; class Pinopsida; order Pinales; family Pinaceae; genus Pseudotsuga; species Pseudotsuga menziesii. The sequence goes on from LPNX010439694.1 coordinate 89,192, forward strand.
TGGTTTAAACCATGTTTTATTTTTTTATTTTTTTATTTTATTTAAATGTTGAGACCCATTCTGACTTGACCAAGTTGAGGTTGCATGTCATCTTAGGCAGAGGTCACGAGGTTCCAAAGGGTAGGCTCATCAAATTAAAGATGGGTGGATTTTTTGGTTTTAAAATTTTGTAATTGGTTTTATGAAACCCTTCTCAGGTTTGTTTCGGCTCTTTAGCCATTATCATGGCAATGTAATGTTTAGGTTTTTACCCTGGCCCGGATTTGGGTGCCCTTAACAGGTCTTATTCCCATACTGTTTAATATTAATGATTTATTTTTCTGTGGAAGCCATCGGATATGGTCTTACAACCACTTTTTAATACACACACACACACATGTGTGTGTGTGTGTGTGTGTGTGTGTGTGTTGATTTAAAAGAAAGAAGTGTCGACCTTCGGCTATGTAAATTACATNGGTTATTATATAAAATGTTGTTTTGTTTGATAAAAAGTGTGGTAATGAATCCCGTCTGTATCATGGATGTAACTTTGTGTAAATTGATGGTAGCCATAAATGGGATTATGGCCATCTTATACATGTTTTTAATGGTTTGCAAGATTTATTATACCACATAGGGTCTGTGACTTTTAAAAACATAAATCACCATTTGTAATGTGGTGGCGACCATTTGACATGGGATTACAACCATAATAATTAATTGTTGCGACCTGTAATGCAGTTTGATGATTATACTTGTGATTCTATTTGCATTTAACTTTGTTTACCAGGAGTTTGTAATTTATTTAAAGAGATTTGATCCCACGATTTAGTGTAGTTTAACATGTGACTACTTGATCGAGGCTTTGCATCTGTATACATTTTGGGTAGCCACGTTGTGGATTTACGACACTAAAGTTATGGTTCTTGTTTCGTGATTTGATATGAACCATAGGGTTTGTGATATTTTAAACTGAAGTTAAGATCTTTATGTTTTACTAATCGGTTGTCGATGATAGCGATACTGGTTTTGTGACTATGGTTTCAATGTCGTGAATGTAGCTGCGAAATCTAGCCTATAAGTCAGTAATAGATTTGATTTGTTTTCTTTATTATCTTGCGCATGCTTTGTGGAAATAAAATAGGATCTTTGATCCGTATGTTTGGTTTCACCGAAACTAGAACAAACTACAGTTTCATAGTTGTATTATTATAAACTAGGATTTATTTTATCATAGGATTGTTGAGTAATTATCTTAAAGAGATTCGATTCCACGATCTCTGTAATCTTACTAAGTGGATTAAGGGATCCATTTAGAAGTTATTTTGATTATTTCTGTATATGTAAACTTATGATAGCAACATTTTACTTTCACAATTATTTATGTAAACCTTATTTAGTCGAATAATTTAATAATACAATTCTATACTATGAACAAGGATTATATCCTAATACTTTTATTTGTGTGGAAACGGGATGATACTCTATCTGTATATACTTAGATGATTTTAAGAAAACCTTACAATGGTTTAAATTTGATAAAATAATAGATACATTCTAGCATGATTAGAGATTCAGTCTACATTCGATTTCGTAAATACAGACAAATGAAAGAATTTAGGAATAATTGAAACAAACAAGAAATAGACGATTAAATGTGGAAACACATAATACAAATTAGAACATAAACGATCCCAATCCATTTATGTGCAGAGTTCAAATTTTGAAAGGAATCAAAATTCTAAACATTTAAGCATGACAATATTAGGGTGACACTAGGCTACGTGATACAGACTAGATTCTACATTAATCTTCTTCAGATCTACATTCTACAAAAATTTAAACATAAAATATAAACCTGGCACCGACGTCTGGAAAAAAAGTGGAGACGATGTTCCTCCCAAGGAAACTCCCAGAGCAGCCAAGTTACTTGCTCTAGAACCCCCAATCCTGTTCGCTGAACCACAAGAGCAAAAACCTTCAATGCACCATCTCTTGCATTCATGGATTTTGATCCCCGTCCAATTCTATCCTCTTCATAATCATTTACATACTAATATATAGTATTTTTCCTAGGACTTGGTCATTTATGAGCCTCCTACTCTTTAGCACTCAACTAGGAGTTGTGACTTGATTTTTGGGGATGATACCTCCTGCATCTTGAGTTCTCACTCAGTGGATTCTGCTACATGTATTTTCCTCTTTTGGGTCAACAAACACTCTTTAACAACTATATCCACTCTACCCCCCCATTCAAAATATTTTATTAAATAAAAATATTTTATTACAAAATGTTTTATTCTTTATTTTTCTCTAAAAAATAATGAAATAATAACAATAATAATTAAAGTATTTTTCTAGCATAATTAATAATAAATTATTAATTCAGAGGGTATTACATACACCTCCCCTTTTAGGATAACACCATCCTCGGTATTATAATTTTTTGTTTTATTCTTCCATTTCATCTTCTTGGAATAAGTCTGGATATGCCTCTTGCATATTACTTTATAGCTCCCAAGTAGCTTCTTTCAGACTATGGTGCTTCCATTGTTGTCCAATGGTACGGTTCCAGAGTAAAAGTTCTCTCTTATCGAGAATGCGCTCCGATCCCACTTGGAACTCTCCTTCATATTCCACTTGGATTACATTCCAATCAATCACATGAGAAATATCATGAACATTTCTTTTTAATATAGAAACGTGAAACACATTATATAATATAATATTGGGTGGTAGGGCTAACCGGTACACAACCGAACCTACTTTAGTTAAAATTTCAATTGGACAACAATACATGGGTGCCAATTTTGAATACTTTCCTAGTCTTAAGGAAATTTTCTTGGGTTTTACCTTTATATACACATGAGCACCCACCTGGAACTCTCTAGGAGTTCTTTTTAAATCAACATAACTTTTTTGTCTGTCTTGGGAAACCTTCAAGTTTTGTTGTACCCATTTCATGGTTAGTTCCATATATTTTAATAAATCAGGTCCTAACATTAATCTATCAACTGGATTGCTCCATGATATTGGAGTATTACACTTACGTCCATATAATATTTCAAAAGGACTCATACCTATAGAAACTTGAAAATTATTATTATATGCAAATTCTACTAAGTGTAAGTAGTCTTCCCACTTACCTAGTTTGTCCATGACATACATCCTTATCATGTCCTCTAAGACTTGATTTAACCTTTCAGTCTGCCCATCTGTTTGTGGATGATATGCAATGCTGAAATTTAACTGTGTTTCTAAACCTTTGAACAACACTTTCTAGAAGTTACCTGTAAATTTTGCATCTCTATCTGAGACTACTAATTTCGGTACACCGTGTAGCATGGAAATCTCTTTCATGAAAATATCTACAATGTTAAAAACTTTATAGGTAGATTTAACATGAATAAAATGAGCATCCTTACTTAATTTTTCGACTACAACAATGATTGAATCGTGCTGTTGAAAATCCTTCGGTAGGCATGTTATAAAATCCATACTAATTGTTTCCCACTTCCATTCCAAAATGGGTAGTGGCTGCAGCAATCCTATTGAATGTTGATGTTCTTCCTTAACTTGTTGACATTCAAGACAACGAGCTAAGTATTCTGCCACTTATTTCTTCATGTTTGGCCAGAAGAAATCCTTTCTCATCATAGTGATCCTTTTTTGGTATCCAGGATGCCCTGAATACGGTTGTTTATGGAGCTCATTCATAACGGTAAGTTTAATTTTGGTTATGTTTGGTATGCACAACATGTTTTTGTGCAGCAACAATCCTTGTTTATTTAGGATGAAATATGTTTTTACTTGGTTTTCTCATTTTTAGCAGTCTTTTCTTTTAAAATATGATATTTCCTATCATAATTTTCAACGTTTAGAATATGATTTTCTAGATCAGATTCATAGCTACAGCTTGCAAACAGTAAATTTGCATGACGACTTAGAGTGTCTGCCACCTTATTTTCTTTTCCTTTTATATGTTTGATTTCGAAACCATATTCGCTTAAAAAGGACAACCATCTTTCCTGTCTCACATTCAAATTTTGTTGATTAATAAATATTTAAGGCTTATGTTATCAGACATAAGTAGAAATTTCCTTCCAATTAGGTAATGGCACTACATTTTTAAGGCGTGAATTATGGTAGCAAGTCCTAAATCGTGTATCACATAGTTTTTCTCATGTTCTTTTAATTTCCTATATTCATATGCCACAACATAATTTTCTTGTAATAAAAGTCTGCCTAGCCCTTCCTTGCAAGCGTTGGTACATAAAATGAAATCCTTGAATGGATAAACAATAATTAGGATTGAGGCAATATTTAATAGATGTTTTAGTTTGTTAAATCTTTCCATGCATTTTTTTATTCCATTTGAACTTTTTACCCTTCTTGTGTAATGAAGTTATGGGGTAGGCAATCTTCGAAAAGCTTTGGATGAACTTCTGGTAGTATTCGGTAATCCCCATAAATGATTGGATGTCGGTTAGGTTTTTAGGAAGCGACCATTCAGTGATGGCGTTTATTTTGTCGGGATCGACCGAGATTCCATCCTTGGGCAGTACTTTCCGAGGTATTGAATATTATCTTTAAAGAAATCAAATTTACTAAATTTTGCGTAAAGTTATTGTTCTATCAGCAGTTGTAGAATTATCCTTAAATGTTCCTTATGTTCTTGTTCGTTCTTAGAGTAGATTAGTATGTCGTCGATGAAGACAACCAAAAAATTATGTAGGTAGTTACCTAGGATGCTGTTAATTAAACACATGAATGCAACGAGTGCGTTTGTCAACCCAAAAGGCATTGCAATGAACTCGTAGTGACCATAACGGGTCTAGAATGCAGTTTTAAAGACATCCTCATCTTTTATTTGTACTTGATGATGACTAGACCTTAAGTTTACCTTTGAAAAGATTGTTTCTCTATAGAATTGATCGAATAGATCATCTATCTGGGGTAGTGGGTATCGGTTCTTAATGGTCATTTGATTTAATTGTCAATAATCTATACATAATCTTAAAGTTTTGTCCTTCTTTTTCACAAACAAGACTGGTGCTCCCCACGGAGAGACACCAGGTCGAATGTACCTTTTATTAATTAGTTCTTGTAGTTGTGATTTCAGCTCTGTAAGTTCTATTATATTCATTCAGTACGAAGCTTTTGATGCTGGTACTGCTTCGGGTATTAGATCGATCGTGAAGTGAATGTATCTTTTCGGATGAAGTCCTGGGACTTCTTCCGAGAAGATGTCTTCAAACTACTTCAAGACTGGTATGTCTTCTAGTTTTAGTTTATTTTCGTTTTCATTATCATTCATTATATATACAACAAACACTTTACATCCTTTTCTTACCAATATTTTCATTTGTAACACAGAGATTTCTCTAATTGTAACCTTTTGAGGGATCCCTTTTACTTTTATATTGTTTCCATTTTCGTTAGTACTTGTAAAGGTTTTGTCGAAACAATTTAACACTAATTTATGTTCTTCTAGCCAATCCATTCCTATTAATAAATCATAGGATCCTAAAGGCAGAATATTTAAATCAACATGCATAATGAAATCATTCATCATCAATTTACAAATTTTAACAAGACTAATAACTTTTCGTTTTGTATTGTTGGATAACTGTACTAGCCACGACTTATCAAAAATTTCTAGTACTAATTTTTATAATTCAACAATTCTAGGTGATATATAACTTAGGCTTTCACTTGGATTAATTAGAATATAGATAGGTTGATTGTTTATCATACCTTCGATTTCAACCATAGAAGTCTGGTGATCTACTTGCCGGTTTTCCAATGCAACACAAATTCTGGGCATGCTCCTTGCCATATCCCCAACTGTAACTGCTTCTTGGATAAAATGAACATTAAAATTCTTTTTTTCTTATTGGGCAGTCTTTAAAGTAGTGGGGCCCTCCACATTCCCAACATTTTAAGAGTTCTTTTTGTGTTGGGTTCTTGTTAAGAGAAGTAGTAGGTTCTTTTACTGTAGAGTTCTGCGGTTTAAAACTTTGGTAGTTATTACCCTGATATCCCCTATAGCCGTTTCCTGTGTTTTTGTGGAACTTATTCTTCTTCTTTCTTGGATCAAAATTATTTGATCTTTTATTTTTCCAAGATGGTACATTTTCCCTTTTATATTTGTTTTGTTCGTAACATAAGTTTTTCTTTCTCATCGCATCATCTAGCGTCTTTAGATTGTCATACTCAATCCGTTCTTTGAACATGATAGGAAAACAACCAAGAAACTGTTGTATTTTTGGTTTTTCATCAATTATGTATGGAATGTAACGAAGTAGGCTCAAAAACTTACTTCAGAGTTCTTTCATTGTCATGGCTCCTAGCCTTAGTTCATAAAATTCTTTGGCCTTATCTTCATAATATTGTTATGATAAAGAATTTCTTTTAAAAAGATTCTTAAATGTTTTACAAGTTACATCTATTCTTTTATCCGCTTAACCTTCTTTATATCCTACCACCATAAATATGCCTTTGCAGTCAGATTATAGATAACCATTATAGCCTTTAATTCACCAGAGTAGTTGTATATTTGGAAATACTTTTTCATTCTAGACAACCAAGATTCCGCCTCTTCGCCCTTCTCAATTTACCCATTAAACATTAGTGGTTTAATTTTCTTAAACTCCCCAGATATTTCCTTATAGGGTTTGTATTTATTTTTTCTTTTGTTATCATCACTGCTTTTGCTTCACTCTTGTTGTTTTCTGTGACGTTTGACTAACTCTTCACTGTATGTTTCGGGTTTATGGATGGAAAATCCATCTTCCTACCCTTACGTTTGTAAGGTGCAGTTTTTGGAAAGTCATGTTCAGATTCCTTATTTTTTTCCTTTTCATCAATATGTATCTTAGATAACAGAATAACATTTAATTCTTCCCGAGCCTTTAGAATTCATTTGTTATCTTCTTTAACTTTTCTTAATTCAGACCTTAACTCTTTGACAGTTCTTTGTAGTCCAGAATTATTATATTGACTGTCGTTTAAGCCTACCCAATTTTCCCTATCCCTTAAGTTTCCCTCTTCATGATTTAAATGATTTTATCGGTGACGTTCTTCTTTTGTAGACATCTATGCATCTGCCATATTTCCTGCAAAATATAGTTATTCTTCTCTTTGCTATTTGTAAGATAATTAAACCAAAATAAAGTAGAAGTTAGTTTTCAATTTTCTTTAATAGTTCTATTGCTGAGCCGATTCAGGACTAATGTTGTAACCGTGCTCCGATACCATTATGTAACACACCTAAAAATCACAAATACAATTTTTTTTACATGCATTACTTTTATATTTACTTAGCAGATTTCTATGTTTTACTTTTGTGATTTTTAATATATTTGTCTCGTTGGTTACGATAGTTTCTATTGATGATTATGATGGCTAGCTCCTCCGGGAACCTTCATCCATGTCTATGTAGGTGATGTACTTTGTTTATACCCGTTTTTATTTATTTTATCTTTATAATAGGCTGAACTAGCCTAAGGCATGGGAGACTGTTCATGGTCTTAACCCCTACCCGTCAATTTCATTCTATTTTCAAGGCCTTGGCCTTACCATAGTTTATACTATGTGTATAAATACCTACTCCTAAGCGTGAGAAGCTTAGGTTTTGTAAAGAACATGGTTCTCCATACAGTGACCTCTTGTTATCAATAAAAGGTGAGGTTTACATACTTATTGTTGGCCCGATACTACATGTTTTGGCCTTAATGCTTTATGGTCCTTGATGTTCATGGTGTAAATTCTATATCATATTTATAATGATTTAAATATTTCTAAGCATAAACCCAAACTATTCTAGAAATAGAGTTTTGATGTTTTTAAAACATAGTACTATGCTATGATATTTGATGGTCTTGGTCTAACCTAGTGCTAAGTGATAGAATGATTCGAACATATTTGTATTATACATAGACTATGGTTATAGTGGAAAGGGGTGTGGACCTTGGAATAACTACAAAGGAGTTATATGCTAGTCCTATCACCAAGAATGTTTGGTGCCGTACAACATACATATCCTCTAAAAATACACTGGGTTTCCTTTTTATGATTGATGATCCAATGGTGTCCAAGAGCCTAGGAATAAGAAAATTGCCAACTATACCAATTATTATGCAATCCATGATTTTGGCCTTAGAATTTGATCGATAAGTAGACACTTCTAAAAGACAAACAGTCATGAATTCTGTATCCCGACATAATTGGATCTTGTCTTTTTATGAACTTGTATTTCTCAAAATCTTGTTCAGTGCTGATGAGACATGTCTATCACTAATCTTTCCCCTCTGCCGAGATGAACTCGAAAGATTCTTTTCACAATAGGAAGAACCTAGATTTTCCTTATGAGAAAAATCACCATTATTATTGCTACACCATTCAATTTAATGGGACCATACCAATTTACACTTGTATACAAAATTGTAAGAGTTTTTATGTTTTCTTGAGTTTAGAGATATCACAATCTAATACTGAAGTACAAAGAACTCTCTTAATATTAAATATTTTATGATGTTGTAATATGAAAAATAGAATGAAGCCTCTGATAAAATGAACATACCTATTTGTGAGAATTGATTCACAATAGAATCTAGGAGCCAAGGGGGTCTTCACAATTAGATTTTACACACAATTATGCACAAAAACATTAGAAAGAGTGGAATTAACACATAGAAATGTAGTCAATAACTTACTTTATTATGATTTTCCAACATGTAAATACGTGTGGATCAAGTTTCTATTACATCAGGGATAAATCGTTATCCTTTGGAGTTTATATGGATGCATACATGTGTCAAGCTATGATTTGACCTCAAAACCCCAATAGGTGGACCAATGAGCTCCCAAACCATCCCAAACGGTCGCAGATTCTACTGTGAACAAGGATGGAACATAAATGAAGGCATGATAGGCATGGGTGAGTGGGAGTGGCTCTAGGTAGCATTAAATTCCCAAGGAGTGCTAAAAACCACAAAATACATGCACTAGCACTTATGGTCAAATAGTTTCCATGATTTAAGGGATGGGGGGCACACAAATAATGATCTGTCATTAATGAGGGAACCTGGGTATTCTAAATGATCAAATTTGAGTGCCTCAACTGCAATAAATGAGTCCAAAACACCCAATAAACCAAGGTTGATCAACATAGCCTAGTTTTGGACCATATGGCATAACATGAAGCCTAATGAAAATGTATCATAGGTGTATGGCCATGGTACTAAGGTGGATTAGTGCTCTAACACTCCCCATTAATCTTGAATCTGTACAACTTATGACAAATGATTATCGAGGCCTTGACAACTAAGGCTCAAGTCACCTCTTACAACACAAATTTATTAGTCCATATAACCAAGGTAAGGAGGAAAACCTCATGAGAACAAAACCTCCCCTCTAAAATGGACATGGAGAAAAATATGAAAGTGAATATCATCCATAACCATGTTTCACCCACTTCAATAAGGGATGTTAGATATGTGAATGTCTTCTCTATGAAGCTCTTGGTGAATATGTCAGCAGTTTGCTTTGCAGATGGGCAATACTGCAAGGATATCACCTCTTCATGCACTAAGATCCTGATGCAGTGCATGTGTATCTCAATGTGTTTGGTCCTATGTATTTGCATTGATCAGTGTAAATATTGATTGCACTTTTATTTTCACACCAAATGACAGTGGGTAAATCAAATCCAAATCCAAGTTCCCCAATAATACCTTGTAGCCACACACATTGTGTAGTTGTGTTCACTGCTCCTATGTACTCGACCTCAACTAAAGAGAGGGATATGGTGTGATTTTTCTTGCTTGAACATCATATGGAACCATGTGCAAGCATGAAGACATAACCTGAAGTGGGTTTTCTGTCAATGGAATCTCTAGCCCAATCAGAATCAATAAATCCAACTAGTTCTATTGGAGAGCCAACAACATAGTGTACTTCGAAGTGTTTGGTTCCTTGCACATAATGCATGATTATTTTTGCAGCCTTCCAATGGATCTCATGAGGCTACTACATATATCTAGAAACAACACCTACAACATATTCAAAAGATTTAGAGTGTGTGTAAGATACAACAATCTCCCAACTAGTTGTCTATACAACGAGCTGTCCACCAATGGAGATGCACCAAAATCACCTAGTTTTATTCCCGAGAGGATTGGGCACTTGGATACCTTAAATTCAACCATTTTGAACTTAAATAATAGGTCTAAAACATACTTTGGTTGGATTACCTTGATCCCTGCTTCATATTAATCAATCTCTAATCCAAGAAATTGCCTCAACAATGTAAGGCTAGTAATGGAGAATTCACTATGCAAAGAAGACTTAATTGATCCAATTTATTTAGTGTAGATACCTGTAATCAAAAGGTCATCAACATACAACACTATTACCTGAAATAAGTCACCAAAATTCTGCAAATACATATTAGGATAATATTTACATATTTTAAATCCAAGTGATAGCATAAAATTGTCCATCTTGGCATACCAAGCCTTGGGGGCTTGCTTGAGGCCATAGAGAGACTTCTTTAACCTGAAAACAAGTGAAGGATCATGAATGAAACCTTCATGCTTCTGCATATATATATTCTCATGAATTTCACCATGAAGGAATGCAGTCTTCACATGCATGTGGTGAACCTCCCAGCGCTTAGATGCAACAATGGCTAAAACTATCCTGATAGAGTCCATATTTGCAACCAGTGCAAGTGTATCTGTATAGTCCACTCCCTGGACTTGAGAGAAGCCTTTGGAAACCAACCTATAATTATACTTGATATCAGAACCATAAGTATTAGGTTTGGTCCTATAGACCCACTTGCATTGCACTAGTTTCCTCTTGGAGGGAAAGGGAACTAATTCCCAAGTCTCATTGTCATGCAATGACTTGAACTATTCTTGCATGGATGTTTTACATATTGGTTCAAGTGATGCTTCCTGATATGTCTGAGGATCAGATCCAACCATCATGAAGCAACTCTCAGAAATATTCAATTCACAATTTGAGAAAGCATTGTGAAATTGAGATCTAGTCTTTCTAGAGTCTAGTGGATCTCCAGGAAGATCCCTTATTGCTTGAATGGTTTTCTCAACCCACTTGGGACGAATGGGTGAGTCATGATCCAAATGCATGTCATCATCATCATCATCGTAATCATCGATATTATAATTAGAAAAATAAGAGGAATTATCATCACTTACATCATCATGGACTGGAGGGTTTGAGCATTCCCCTTCATCTAATTCGATCTCTTGCATGGGTTCTTCTTCGAACTGTACACTCATTTCAATGAAGGTTTTCTGATATGACAGATAAAAGATCTTGTATGCCTTTGCAATATCAACATATCCAACCATAATAGAATCCTTTCTTTGAGGTTGCAAGGCCTTTGTCTTTCTAAGGAGGAATCCTAGCCCAAGCCTTTGAGCCAAAAACCCTGAAATGAGAAACACTTGGCTTGTGACCACTCCAAGCCTCATATGGAGTTTTTCCATACAAATATTTGTGAGGAGATATGTTTTGGACATATGCATCACATTTGATAGCTTCATCCCATAGCTTAAGATTCAAATTCTTTGCTTCCATCATACAGGTTTCCATCTCCTTGAGAGCCCTGTTCTTGCGCTCTGTAACACAATTATGTTGTGATGTGTAGGGCACACAATGCAAAATTTGGATGCCAAATTCTTCACAAAGGTGATGAAAATTATTATTGACATACTCCTTACCATTGTTAGTCCTAATAACCTTTATCTTATTCCCACATGCACTCTTAACTAAGGCTTTGTACACTTTGAAAGTCTCAAAGACTTCAGATTTTAGCTTGAGAAAAATCACCCAGCAGTAATTTGAGAAATCATCTATGAATGTAAAAACATACCTTGAATTCCCCTATTAGGGTGTGGGAAGAGGCCCTATGAGGTATGAATGGATCATATCTAACAATTGGACAACTCTCCTTACCTTTCCTTTCTCATATCTGCGCTCAACATGCTTGCCCACTACACATCCTTTGCATGTGCCATTGGAAAAATTGATGCTAGGAAGCCTTCCACCATGTTTTATTTGCTCAATGACTGAATATACCTATATTTTATATTACCATATATCTCATGCCACAACTTTCTTGTCTCATTGGCATGTGACAGGAGCGCATTCCCTTGTGAGTATGGAAGGAAATGAGAGAATTTGTACATTCTCGAATCATGGTCAACAAAACCCACTGCCACAACTTGTCCCGTAGAGACTTCTAATATCTCACATCATTTTGAGTAACTTTTACTCTCTTGGATGTACTAGTGTGTGTCATTTGATAGATAAAGAGTAGGTTCGCTACTAGATCAAGCAAAAACAACACATTGTTGAAGTAGCCCTCTTCAATATCTATCCTGCCAATCCCTTTGGCTTGGATTTCTGAATCATCACCCATTAGAATGGATGGAACACTGTAAGGATGTAGGGCCAAGAAGGAATCATGCATGGAGGCCATGTTCCTGGAGGCACCTCAATCTATGATGAAGGAAGAATATTTTTAAGAGGTAGCAACCAAAGTATGGAACCTTTCCTTGTTGTCTAATCTTGAACTACCATATTTATTCCTTGCGCCTTCTGGAAGAGAGATGTTGTTCTTCTCAAGCAGTTGCACCATCATGTCGATGGTTTTATTCATGCAATTATTCCACCCCTTGTGACATTAAGTGCATTTTTTCTTCTCTTTCTTCTTCTTGTCCTTGTCCTTGCTAGGATTCGAAACCCCATCTAAATATTTGGGATTCTCCTGCTTCTTCTTCTCTTGCTGCTTCGAATCTCTATATTTCTTCTTTACTTTGGATGGATTTGAAACTCTTTCAACAAGGGATTGATCCTTACTGGATTTGATGGTACCCATTTGCACTAACTTGTCTTTCTCTTGAGTCAAAATTATCTTTCAAAGCCTTCAAAGTTTATTGACTTTATTCAATCCGATCATTAGCTTTGGGAGTTCTAATATCACAAAAAACATGATCAATAAAAGTGGATGCATCATAACCATAAAGTGATTTGAAAGGAGACATGCAAATGGACATATGAAAAGTAGTATTGTAACAAATTAACTCACCCAAATGCAGCCATTTTATCCATGCTTTTTGATGCCCAGGAGCATAGTTCATCAAGTAGCCTTCCAACCATTGATTCACCCTCTCTGTTTGTCCAACAATTTGTGGATTATATCTTGTGCTAGGTGTCAAAGTTTTCCCCACCATTTTGAAGAGCTCTTTCCAAAATGCACTGAAAAATCTGCTATCTCTTCACTAACAATGCTCTTAGGAAGCCCATGCAATATGAAAACTTCTTTAAAAAATAGTTCAGACACTTATGCACTAGTAAAAGTGGTAGTGACAACAAATAAATGAACAAATTTAGTGAGCCTATCCACCACCACAAATATGCAATCCTTACCAAATACCTTGGGAAAACCAGTGATGAAGTCCATGGGAATGCTCTCCCATTTTTTTTTAAGAATATGCAAGGGGTGTAAGAGGCCACATGGAAGAGTGTTCTCCACTTTATTTTGATGATATGTGGGGCATTCATTAACATACTTCAGAACATCATCCTTCAACCATTTCCATGAGAATATTTCCCTCAACATTCGGTGTTTTGAAGAACCAGGGTGACCTGCTAGAGGAGAATCACGATCTTTCTTTAAAATTTTCTCCTTCAAACTCGAACTAGGGACCAAATAGGTTCTATATTTGTATTATATGATTCCTTCCAACACCTTATACCTATGATAATGGTTAGTCCATCAAAAAGTTCACAAGAAAACTTATGCATGGCATATTCTAGTTCTAATGTGGCTTTCCAATTTTCTGCTACATCCATTAGAGAAATAGAAGGTCTTCTAGATAAGGTATAAGCTACCACATTATTTTTTCCCTTCACATTTTCAAGATAAAAGTCAAATTCTTGAATATTACCGACCCACTTTTTCTGCCTTTCATTTATATCCTTTTGAGTGAGGAAGTAACTTAAGCTGTTATGGTCAATTTTGACCACAAATTTGTTTCGCACCATTAATTGTATAAACATGATCAAAGAATGCATGATGGATAACATTTATTTATGATAAATGGATTAAAAGTTCTCATGTGGTTGTAGCTTCCTACTCTCAAAATATATTGGGTGTTGTCCTTGTTTTAGGACTGTTCCAATTCCCTCTCCTAATGCATCACATTCCAAGACAAATGGTTTAGAAAAATCATGCAAGGCTTGAATATGACCATTTCTTATTACCTCTTTTATTATTTGGAAATATTTTTCAGCCCCTTCATGCCATAGGAAATCATCCTTCTTTTTCAAATTAGTGAGAGGTGAAGTGAGTTGGGAGAACCCCTTCACAAACTTACTACAGTAAGTGCAAATTCAATTGAATCCTCTCAATTTAGTGAGATTTTTGGGATGAGGCCATTCTATAATGGGTCTTATTTTCTCCGTATCCACACTCACACCATATTGACCAATGATGTGTCTAAGATATAAGAGATTTGTCAAACCAAACTCACATTTTGATAGATTAGCAAACAAATATTGATCATGCATAATATTTAATACATCTTCTAGATGATGGAAATGTTCCTTCCAAGTTTTACTGTAAATATGAATGTCATCAAAGAAAAGTAATACAAACTTACGAAGTTGCTTGTGGAATATATTGTTCATGCATGATTGGAATGTGGGAGGTGCATTTGTCAAGCCAAAGGGCATGGCAACAAATTCAAAGTGACCAAATTGGAAAACAAATATTGATCATACAAAATTTTTAATACCTCTTTTAGATGATGCAAATGTTCCTTCCAAGTTTTACTTTAAATAATAATGTCATAAAAGAAAACTAGTAAACACTTCCGAAGTTGCTTGTGGAAGATATTGGTAATGAATGATTGGAATGTGGCAGGTGCATTTGTTAAGCCAAAGGGCATGGAAACAAACTCAAAGTCACCATAGTGGCATCTGAAAGTAGTCTTTGGTATGTATTCTTCCCTCATTTGAATTTGATGATAACCAGATCTAAGGTCAATCTTTGAGAAGAAATTGGCTACATGGATCTCATCAATGAGGTCATCAATAGTTGGGATGTGATATCTATTCTTCACTGTCTTCTTATTCAATGCTCTAAAATCAATGCACATCCTCAAAGTTCCATCCTTTTTATTTACCATAACAACTGAAGAAGCATATGGGTTGGAACTAGGCCTTATGAGACCCAACTCCAAGAGTTCTTTAATGGCCTCCTCAGTCTCATCTCGAGTCCTTTTGGGGTGTATATAGGGATAAATTTTGATAGGTTGTGTTCCTATCTTTAACTTAATGATATGCTCCACCCCTTTGTGTGGTATTCTTCCTAGGGGAAGACCTTGAGAGGCAGGTGAAGCTCCATCATGTTGAAAGTTTGCTTGAATGTTGCATATTACTATCATGCATACATTAAGGTAGTCATTTGATCAATTATGAGCAATTGTGGGAGCATGTTATATCTTCTCATTTTGAGGAATTCATTCGATCAGGGTATCTTGGAACAAGTTGATGGCTCAAAATATTTAGTGCCTATTGAAACTGAGGATGGCATACAAACTGATACTTATGCTATTGGGAATTCGAAGTAGGAAGTTACATCTTCCTTGATCATTTAAAATCATGTGCTTACCCACAATGGGATTACAAGCAAGCAAAACTGTATTGTGAATCAAAGCACTATGCACGGGTACACCTGTAGGTTATGCAGGTTGAAGTTTCATATTCTCCCAGATCTTGGTCATCATCATCAAGCTGAGCATATGGGTACCATATCAAACAAAACCTTGGTTTTAAAGAAAGGTAAAGAGTTTCTCTCTGTAAAATGGAGGTCTAACCAAGTAAATTCTAAATTAATGTAGAAGGTCAGTTCATATATAGGAGTTAAACATGGCATTGTCATTTCTAGAAAGGAGTGTGTAGAAACAACTGATTTACATGATTTGAGAAATATGAATGGGTGTTCTGAGATACCTGAGCTGAGTGAAAAAATAACAAAACTACAAAATTATATTTTTCAACTATGACTGATGTTATTGACTTAGGTTCATAAAACAAGACATTGGCCCAACAATCAGGAACTACTTAACATTGGTCGTTCAACTTGCTGTAGATTCAATTTGCATGTTGTTTTGGAAGAAAAATATGGTCATTTACTATAACGCCTCTACATAAAGGATGATAGACTTTGTAGCGAAGCAAATATCAGAGTTGAATGGCACAGGGAAGGATTTATTTTCCCTAAACAGTGTAAACATATGGAATATTGCAAGCATGCTACCATGTTTACCTCTTTTCTTGATGTGCACTTCAATTCTCTTGGATTTGAAAATGGCCACCATAGAGATTGTTAATGGGGATACATGGGAGAAGGATGAAAATCCCTTGGTTCTCACTTCATCTAAATTTAGAAGTTGTGAAGGAAAATCTTTTTTCATTTGTGAGTATTTGATATTTGGTAAAGAAGCAATGCCAATCCCTTGTGTGATTGATGAAGACTTAATGGATCCATCTATTTATGCTCTCTATAAAGAGGTTAAAGATACTAAATTGTATACATATATGTAGAATTTCACCTACATCACTGAGAGGCTATTGAACCCTTCACTCAGTATTGACACAAAGGTGTTACTTCTATTTTATTTATTTATTTTTAATCTATTTGAGAGAATACAACTTATATTATATATAAAATCCATAACTCTACAAAGTGAATACAAGTGCTATTTGAGAGCCTAAAGTGGTGATACATAATGAGAGTATATTGCAACAAAAAACCTTTTCCTTAGTTTGGACATAAACTTCTTCCAAAAAAATATTTGGAAAACAAGGACTGAACTAAATGACCATTGAAAACTTAGAGACTTAACGTGCAACCTCCAAATGGAGTACAAAGACAAAATATGAACACATTTCCAAAGACCCAAGAAGTGGCTTAGGACTCTAGATTTGTGTTTCCTTTTCATGTTTATAGTAATAATATTATAGTTTCATCTAATACAAAAGGTGTAATAGTATATTGAATAACTAGTGAAACATCCCAAATTTATCTTGATAGTTTTTCTTGTCTCTGCAGAGCTCACATCTGGGATGTACATGCACAAAACTAGTGTTTTCATAAATCATGTGATCATGTTTACCTATTTGAAAATGGAAACGATGACACAACAAACATATATGGACAACCAATGCATGGTAGATTTCCATATGATGAGAAGGGTCGAATAATTTTGGAGGTAACCATGAACACTCATTTTTCTCAACATCTTCTTTTCAATTTTGTTTGCTTGTCCCTTTTCTCTTGTTTCCTCCTATGCCAAGATACACAAGAATGATTTTAATGACATAGAAGATACAAAATACTACTCCTTTTTAGCCTACTTGAGGTTGCTACTATGTATGGAAGTGTTGAACTACGACCACCTTTTGAGGTTGCTAGTATTGAGTCATGACCTTGCGGACTTCCTTGGACTGAGTCGTGGTTTCCATGTTGTAATATAAGGTTTGACACTCTTATTCATGTTCCATGATTCAAAGATAGGAAATGATTAGGGTTTTAATGATGTTCTTTCCATGATTCAATATGGTACTTGGTTAACTTAATGAACTGTCCTCGCTACGATTTGACAACTCAACTAGGATCTGAGTTGGCACAAGAATTTGATGTCGATCCTACACTTAGGTGGTGATATCATACGGTCTTGTAGGGTTTTGTAAAAGATCCTTTACTCTGTCTTAGCTCTCAATTGATTGTGTTGTTTTGTTGGAGGTCGGTTGAGGGTCGAGATCTGCTCTGTATGATTCTTGCTCTGGTTTTACGGTGTTAATGGATTTGTCTTGGTGAGTGAACTTTGCTCCGTTCGTACTGTGTTAATGAAATTGTCTAGTTCTTCTGAGGTAATTGTTTTCAAAGGCTTACTCAACCGTCTACCTTTCAACACCAGAGCTTCAACGAGCCTGCCAACACTTATACCATGCAACCAGTCTGTTTCGACAGGTGAGTAAGGCTTGGTACTTATCTCTGCATTTAAAAAATAGTTTATAGTAGTTGTTTTTCCAAAATTACTGAAATGTTTTCGGTGGTTGCAATTTGCAGAGGGATAAGGGTGCTCCAGAGGAGATGACCCCTAGACCTCGCTACCAAATTCCAAGGTAAGGGTTTATCCAAGTTTTAGATTAAATTTTGATTTGTTTTAACCTTCCAACCATAACACTGACTGTAACTTGCAAAAATGTGCAAGATGAAGGCGTTGGAAAGGGAGGCGACATGGTCACCTCCGCCTAAGCCCATGTTTACAAAAGCCCAGGTAAGGTATCCCTGGTTTAAACTCTGTTTTTTTTCTTTTTTATTTTCTTTGAAGGTTGTGACCCATGCTGATCCAACCAAGTCATGGTTGCAGGTCATCCCGGGAAGTGGTTGTGAGGTTCCAAAGGGTAGCCTCATCAAATTAAAGATAAGTGTTTTTTTTTGGTTTTAAAATTTGTAATTGGTTTTATGAAACCTTTCTTGGGTTTGTGTCGTCTCTTTAGCCATTAACATGGCACTGTAATGTAATGTAATGTTTAGGTTTTTACCCTAGAAGGGTTTGGGTACCCTTAACAAGTCTTATTCCCATATTATTTAATATTGATGATTTATTGCATCGAGAGGCGCTCTACAGCCCAGTATAAGAGATATCTTGTAACGTTACGAGGGACATCTTGTAACGTTTATTGATATTATGTTGTAACGTTTGTTACTAACAAAATAATAAAAAATAAAACATTTAATTATCCGCCAAAATAAATGTCGGCCACAAAAACAACCTAATATGGGGGAGATGTTGTAATGTTCCTACCTAACAAAACAATAAAAAATACAAAAAATAATTATGTGCCAAAAAAAATGTTGACCAGAAAAACAAAACAATGTGGAAGAGATGGTGTAATGTTCCTACCTAACAAAATAATAAAAAATAAAAATTTGAGTTATCTGGAAAAAAATGTTGGCCTTGCACATGGTTTTAAAACCATGTGCAAGGCCTCCTAAACAACCCATGGTTTTATTGTACATGGTTTAGGAGGGCCTTGCAAATGNCATGTTTTTATTGTACATGGTTTAGGATGACCTTGCAAATGGTTTTAAGACCATGTGAAAGGCCTCCTAAACAACTCATGGTTTTAGGAGGGCCTTGCATATGGTTTTAAAAGCATGTATGGGAAGATATTGTAATGTTCGTTCCTAACAAATTAAAAAATAATAAAAAATATTATATGTAGGCCATAAATAATATTAAATATTAATAATAAAAATTTTATATGTCAACCTTAAATAAAAATATGTGTCTTTTGGTTTGAATCAAATTGATAGCTCCTTGAGTGCAATAATTAAGAAGAGGTTTGCACCTAAAGAGATTTGATCCCTTTCGACGCTTGATAGAGACTAGGATTTGGATCTATGTTGGTTTTACTGTGGAAGCCATCGGAGATGGTCTTACAACCAGTATTTAATGTGTGTGTGTGTGTGCACATGTGCATGTGCATGTGCGCTCTCTATTGTGTGTGTGTGTGTGTGTATGTTGATTTAAAAGAGAGAAGTGTCGGCCTTCGGCTGTGTAAATTCCACTATCATTTTTTTATTTCATCTCTCTCTCTCTCTCTCTTTATATATATATATATATATATATATATATATATATATATATACATGTCGTTTGTGTTAACCAACCAACTTCCATCGTTGATGGTATTACGTCCATTATAATAGTGGTTATTATATGAAATGTTTTTTTGTTTGATAAAAAGTGTGGTAATGAATCCCGTTTGTATCATGGATGTAACTTTGTCTAAATCGATGGTAGCCATAAATGGGCTTACGACCATCTTATACATGTTTTTAATGCTTTGTAAGATTTATTATACCCCATAGGGTCTGTGACTGTTTAAAACACAAATCGTCATTTGTAATGTGGTGGCGGCCATTTGACATGGGCTTACAACTATAATAATTAATTGTTGTCACTTCTAATACAGTTTGATGGTTATACTTGCGATTCTATTTTCATTTAGCTTTGTTTCTTAGGAGACTGTAATTTATTTAAACATATTCAATCCCATGATTTAATCTAGTTTAACATGAGAATACTTGATCGAGGCTCTGCCTCTGTGTAAATTTTGGGTAGCTATGTTGTGGACTTATGACCCTAAAGTTATGGTTCTTGTTGCGTCATTTGATACGATCCATAGGGTCTGTTGTATTTTAAACTAAAGTTAATATCTTTATGTTTTAATACTCGGCTGTCGATGATAGCGATACCAGTTTTGGTGACTAAGCTTTCGATGCCGTGAATGTAGCTGTGAAAGCTAACATATCAGCCAGTAAGAGATTTTATTTCTTTGCTTTATTATATTGCACATTCTTTGTGGAATTAAGATAGGATCTTCAATCTGTATGTTTGGTTTCATCGAAACTAGAATGAACATCGATTTCATAGTTGTATTATTTTAAAACTATGATTTATTTTATCATAGGACTGTTAAGTAATTATCTTAAACATATTCGATTCCACGATCTCTGTAATCTTACTAAGTGGATTAAGGGATCTGCTTAGAAGTTAATTTGATTATTTATTTATATGCAAACTTATGATAACAACATTGTACTTTCACAATTAGTTATGTAAACCTTATTTAGTCAAATAATTTAATAATACATATCTATACTCTGGACACGAATTATATCCTAATACTTCTATTTGTGTGGAAATGGGATGATACTCTATCTGTATATACTTAGAGAATTTTAAGAAAACCTTACAGTGTTTTAACTTTGATAAAATAATAGATACATTCTAGCATGATTAAAGATTCAATCTACATTTGATTTCGTAAATACAGACTAAGGCATAATTTAGGAATAATTGAAACAAACAAGAAATATACGATTAAATGTAGAAACACATAATACAAATTAGAAAATAGACGATCCCAATCCATTTATGTGCAGAGTTCGAATTTCAAAAGGAATCATAATTCTAAACATTTAAGCAAGGCAACTCTAGGCTACCTGATACAAACTAGATTCCACATTAATATTCTTCAGATCCACATTCTACAAATTTAAACATAAAATATGAACATGGCACCAACGTTGGGGAAACAAAAGTGGAGAAGTTGTTCCTCCCAACCAAATTCCCAGAGCAGCCAAACTACTTGCTCCAGAACCCCCGAGCCCGTTCACTGAACCACAAGAGAAAAATCCTTCAATGCGCCATCTCTTGCATTCACAGATTTTAATCCCTGTCCAATTCTAGCCTCCTGCTACTCGTGGACATACTAATTTATAGTATTTTTCCTAAGACTTGGTTATTTATGAGCCTCCTTCTCTTTAGCACTCAACTAGGAGTTGTGACCTGTTTTTTGGGGATGATGCCTCCCGCATATTGATAATAAATTATTAATTTAGGGGTTATTACACCCATTCAGCTCCAAGGTACCCGTTACGAGTTATTCATGAATGGAATAATCTAAGCAAGCCAGTGAGGACAAGGGCCAGATCCATGAACCTCAATTACTAGAGGTAAAAATCATAGCTTGTTTAGACTACTCCATTTATAAATCACCTACTAGCTATTCATCAATTAGCTACTAGTTATCAATGCATAACTACCAATCATTTTTGATATATATATTATATTTTGAATTTCTAAGGACTCTCATAAAATTAGTACTCATTTTCTTTAGGAAAAACGGCTAGTCCACCCCTAAATTCTAAAATTCTAAAATATAAACACCGATCAATGTAATGAAATTAAATACTAAGCTCTCATTAAAATTTAAATATCATATTATGTATTAAATTAAATAAGTAAAATTATAATAATTTTATTGATAAATATTACATTATTTATATATAAGTTATCTAAATGATTAAAATTTCAAATTAATTTTAAAATAGTTATTTTTTAATAATTGAGTTAGTTTTAAAAAAAATATTTTTATATAAATTTTATATTATGTTTAAATTTTAAGTTTTTTAAGATTTATATAAATTTTTTAATGTTTAATATTTATATAAGAGTTTTAGTGTTTTAGATTTATATAAGATTTAATAATTTTGAATTAAGATTATTATAAATGTGTTATTGTATTAGTTGAAGGGATGAAAATGATACCATAAGGCGAGTGAATGGAATGAGATAAAATTATTATAACTTATCAACGAAGAAAATGATCTCAAAACAATATATTATAAATAATTGTAATCATTGAAGTTCTTCTTAAAATTATAAATCGAAATAAAAGGGAAGAACCATTTTCATTATATTGGTAGTGGTGATTATTTTGGTTGGTAATTGTGTTGATTATGTTACCTTTTAAAATAGTTTACAAGTTGAAATTGAATGATTTGACTTATATTGATTGTATTTACTATGTTAATGAAGATAAATGTGTTTATTATGTCAAATATTATAATACTTGAGTATTTCTAAATCGATTTATGTTGAATGTGTTCACTTAGGTTGATTATTAAAGATATTGACTTACTTAGATTATGTTAATGGTTGAAAGAGTTGGTATTATGCCAATCTAGTTTACTATGTTCACTATATACAAATAATGTTGAATGTGTTAATCATGAAAGAAGTAGATATAGGTTATTAATATTAAATAAATTATATTATATTATAATATTATTAATAGTAATTTTGTAATTATATTTTTATAATTAAATAAATAAAATATTGGTTTACATTTTTATAAAAAAAATTCACTAAATTTAAATATATTTACTAAGTTGATAAAATTAATTATTTTTATTATTAATATGAAATTAAATTATATTAGTATTATATAAATTATATTTATATAATTTCATTGTTTAAATAAATAACTTTTATATGTTAACCACTGAAGAAGTTAATCTATATCGATCCTCATAGATACATTACTTCTCCATGTAAATTTTTAATTAGTATTATACTATGTATTATATATTATAGTATGCTTCACTTTAATATTTATTTTATTTGCTATCAATCTTAAAAAAAGAAAAGGATATTGTTGTTTCTTTTCTTATTTGTACCAAGATTGCTGAAAGAGTTGGCTGGAGTGTAGAATATGTTAACCATTGATTATGCTAATTTTATTGATTATGTTAATTTTATTGATTCTCTCGATTATGTTGACTATATTAATTGTTATTAAGGTTGAAGGGGTTAACTGTATAGGAGATTTATAATGATTATTGTTTGAAGTTTTCAAGCACTTTGGATTCCTTGTATTGTGGTTTTTATTTTGGGTAAGAAACCAATTATATGTTTCCTTATTCATTAATCAACATTTTTATAATGTCCTTATTTTGATGACAAATGAATCATCATATTAGTTATTTAGTCTCTCTGGTTTTAGGAGGAAAATTCAGTAAATTTTTGGGATTAAATTTTGAAAACAAGGTAATTAATTAGTTAGAAGTAGTAATTAATATTTCTTAATGTTTGAAGAGGTACTTTGGATAAATTATTTTTATGAATAAGTTTTTATTTTAATAAAATAATGGAGACAATGGACCATGAGGGCACATTAAGAGGATAAGGTTTCACTAAAGGAAACTTGCAAAAGAAAAAATAAAGGAGAAAGCATCTTGTGTTGCAAAAGAAGAAAGAAAGGAGAAAGCACCTTAAAGCAAGAAAGTAGGGAAAATAAGGAAACATGATAAAACAGTGAAAGTTGACATAAAGCAAGAAGGAAAAAAAGCACAACAAAGTAGGAAAGCGGGATAAAGCATGCTAAAAGAAGAAATTAGGATAAAGCAGAAAACAAGAAGAAAAGCATGATAAAGTAATAAAACATGACAAAGTAGTAAAGGCAGAAAGAAAAAAAGAAAAGCTTGGAAAGAAAGCAAAGCAAGCAAGTCCTATCTTCCTCATGAGGGTGCACTAGCCTAGATGAATTGCTTCGACAAGTTAACTCACTCTATAAAGGAAGAGGAGCACACCACTTTGTCATATTTTGATAGTTTGTGAATTGAATTGAGAGCTATTTGCCTCTAGACTTGGGAGATGTGCCCTGCTTCTATTGTTAGTACGAGGACATCTAATCTTCATCATTGATATTATTTTAGGTACTATGATCAGATCTAGTGAAGTTCGATCTTGTTACAATGATTGAAGAAGCCTTCTAGTCAAATTCTTCATGCTTTCTAGTCTTTTTCTCATGGAGGATTCTTCCGGTCTTCTCTCTTGTTATTGAGTTATCTTTCTGATGTAATTCACATTCTGAAGGCTTCCATTGATGTCATATAATACCTATGATGTTTATTTTATTGTTGCAATAAATAAAATTCTGATTTAATGTCCTATTATACGCACCTAATCTAGATTGCTACATAAATTGAGCTAGTTTAAGTGTTTAAGACATTAATGCATCAAACAACTCCAAATTAGTTTCTTCTACTTGTTACTGTTCATTAACAAGTTACTTAACACATCCCATCACTGAAATTGAGAATTTGAAACTTCCTTGCACTGTTTGATTCATCTCGAATTTAACCTAGTTGAGCAGTCCTAGAAGTCACTTTCAATAGTTTGATTTGAAACCTTCTCAAAAGTTCCTCAAACTTGATGGGGTGAATACCAAGAGTTAATTGATTGATATTTTATGTTTCTAATCATATCCAAGTGTAATATCCATCACCATTGGTTGATAGGAACTTTTAAGAAAGGGGTTTAGTTTGCATATGTTGGGGTGCCCAGGAGCCTTGGAAGTAAACTTCAACCTGGATGATTTTGAAACCATAAAGGTCCCAGTACATTTTACATAGAATGCTAAGCCAAGTATGATCCTTACTCTTTCCTTGATCTCTGAAGAAAACCCCTAAACCTTGGCCAAATCTTAGTTTGGGTCACCTATCCTGTTGTTTGTTAAAGTGTTTGAGTTATTGTGCCAAATATATTAGTTGGTACATTATAGGTGGTATCAAATCACTTTCCTCTACTCCTGTGGAAAGTAAATTCTTAATTGAAAAGTTGTTGCATATTACAGTTTCGAGTTTGCAGTCATGAACTAGTCCCATTTATTGAAGAAGACTTTGAATAGTATGAAGAAGAAGAAGAAATCATTTACATAGATGGAGGACTACCATGGGATGAGGACGGTTACTTTTGTAACCAAGGGTACAGTGAATATAGAGGGGCCAAATCGCCAATGTTGGATGTTGTTATTGGCAAAGTATTCTCTGGAGGAAAACCACTAAAATTTGATCCTTATGAGTACCTCCGAAGACACCAAGCATTAAGAAAAGAGATCCATGAATGCTTGTATTTTCAAGAGTTTCGTGAAATTGAGATTAGGATCCTATTAATAAAAAATCATCCTTTTGGAAACTCAAATCATAGTAGAGTGGAAGATATTGTCAACAATGTGTGCAGATAAGTGGAGCAAAGGTTGCAACAAACTGAAGTCTCATCATCAAAGTGCTCTACATCAAATATTTGTGAAGAACATGATTTAGACAAGGGTGAATCCACAATTGAAGATCCACCTTTGGAGGAGCATGAAGAGGGTAGAAATCATCTTGTTTGTGGCAGCCATGAAGCAAAAGAAGCAAATATATATGAAGGGGAGTGAAATTCATTGCAAGATGCTGGCAGTGAAGGAAAAGGGTGTGTAAAAGAAGATCTAGACATTCTATACATGGATAGTAGAGCATATATTTATGGATGTTGTGATGAGATACCTATTGATGGGTATCATGGTGAGGTTCCTATTGTTGGGTGCATAAGGGTTGATATATCTACTAATGTGTACCAAGATTTCATGTAGACATCTACTGATGGATTCTCATCTCTCTATTTTGGTGACATAGAGATTCCTATTGAGGAGATTGCTGCAAGTACACATTCCTTTGAGCATAAGGACCTTGCAACTGAAGAAAAAGACCTAGGATCAACTTCCACTTCACCTCTCGAGCTTCATGAGGTTGATTCTGCAGATGATGAGGAGGAGTTTCACTCTCATGATCCTTTCTACATAGTAGGGCCATTTCAGTTGGGTGAAAAGAAGATCAATAAATCCTAACACATTCTCCATGACACTCATGCTTTACTATCAGATCTATGTTTTAGAGTTTCTTTATTGGAAGATTCATATTTCCTTGAATACATGGAGAAAATATAGAGATAAATGTATGCAGTCCAATATAATTTTTCATATATTCTCTCTATAATGTCCCGATTTGAAAATTCCCAACAAAGGAAGAATTTGGAGAAAAAATGGCTTGACTAGTCTTGACTCTGTGGGATTTGAATGACACAAGAGGGTCTCGAATTTGATAGGGAAGTATATGGGTAGTATTAGGACAAATAAATAGAATCTATGATAACTTTATGATAGGTTATAGAAATATGAAACTTGACATTGGAACATTGGAAAAAATGGTAAAATTACTAGTAATCTATGGTGCAATTCCCTCGAGGGTGCGAGATGAAATGGCTCTCCAACTCCTATTCAACCCTCCCAAATTGTTAAAAAGATTATGGGGACTGTTATTACACTTAATTTATTGTTATTTTGTATGGTTAATAGTTCTGAAACATAGTTGTAAATCTTCATATTTGAATGCATAAATTCAGTGATATTTGCTTAAGGGAAATGACATGTAAAAGCTAAAATTTGATTGAAAAATTGTGTATATAATGGTGCCGACTAGATTATGATGAATATTGACCATTAAAAACATAATAATATCTCACTAAAAACATATAATATCAGATCCAAGTTTCAATATACATCATATATACAACTCCATTGAAATGGGAAATCAACACATGGAAACTAGTCACAACAAAGCTTGGAAATGTGGACATTTGCATATGTATTTATGCTGATTTGGAATTATAGAGAGTATGGGAGACATATTACAGATACATAAATCATTCAACCATTCTTGGTCATCAACTGGACTCAATGGGGCATAACCACCATTCACACAAGTGCACCATCATAGAGAAATATGGGAATATTGAAGTGGGGATTGAGAGAATGGGAGGAAAGATGGGTCACGAAAAATAGAAGCCTCCTATTTGCAGTAAAAATAATCCTTTAAAATCCAAATGAGGGATCATGGTGGCCTCTCCCACAACCAAATTGGATGAGAATCTCACTCTCTCGAAATTGGCTCACTATCAGAGTAAGTGAGCACTCACTGTGTAATGGACAAGCTAGTGCTTTCCAAAATTCCAAATGAAAATTATCAAATGATAAAATTAAATTAAAATTCATCATGAAATATTTTTATAACCCTAATAAGGTCCTCCAAGGTCTAATTCACTCCCATAGGCTTCCTCCAA
This sequence comes from Pseudotsuga menziesii, assembly GCA_001517045.1. Classification (NCBI taxonomy): domain Eukaryota; kingdom Viridiplantae; phylum Streptophyta; class Pinopsida; order Pinales; family Pinaceae; genus Pseudotsuga; species Pseudotsuga menziesii. The sequence goes on from LPNX010439694.1 coordinate 116,581, forward strand.
CTCATCCTAACCTCCATGACAATTTTCCTTCTCCTCAACCCTTCATCTTCCTCCAAATTCGAATTGATGCCACCACAACCCAAGTGCACCCTATTAGAGGATATTTTTATCCCTTTCATGTCACATTATAATAGGTCTGCAATCAGGTCTGACTTGTCATAGAATCTTCCATCGTTGTTGTCATAAAACCCAAGGAATCTCTCTCCAAGTGGCACCTAGTTTCTTCCTACCTCTTCCTCTTCTATGGGGAGTTAATCCTATTGAACCATTTGAATTTTTGGGCTCATGATATGTCACTTTACACTTATTCACCTTCCAATAATGTTCCATTACTCATAATTTTTAATTTTGGGTTAAGTCATGACATGCGTAAGGAAGAATCTAGCCACCAAAGGTCTCCATGAACCTCCAAATGTCCTTATGAAGCAATGCCACTTTATTTTATCCATATTTATTATTTGTATGACACAATTTAATATGTAAATTACAAAATAAGGTTCTCTTGGGTCCCATAGATCTCTTATTACAATATTTAATGCCTCCTCCCCAACTTAAGGAACTAGTAGGTGGGTGGAACATTTTCAACTAATAGTCTCATTGGGATGGGGACGTGACAGTCCTCCCCACCCAATATTTCTTGTCCTCAAGTAATGCCAAGTTTGGATGCTAAAAAATTTGATCCTCTTCCAAAGTGGCTTCCTCATTAGGAAAATCCTTCCATTGTACCAAGTATTATTTTATTGTTCTTCTTCTTAATCTCCTCTCCCTTGTTTTCAAGATTTTGTCTGGAATGAGAGCAAGTTGTCCTTCATCATCCAAACGAGGTAAAGTATATGAAATTAAAATATTCTGACCTATAACCTTGTTTAGACATGAAACATTAAATACATTATTGTTATTTATTTCCAATGGGAAGCTCCAATTCACATGCCACTCCTCCAACCTTTCGAATCACTTTGTAGGGACCAGAAAACATTGGTTTGAGTTTTTCTAAACCTTTACCCTTTATGGTGGTTTGTTTGTAGGGATGAAACCTCAAATACACTAAGTCATTCACTTGGAATTTCCCCTCCACTCTATGTTGGTCTGCGTATTGTTTTTGCTGATTTTGGGTAACCTGCAAGTTACAGTAGTACAAAATGAGGAAAGAATGACTAAAAAAATGTCTAAAATTCAGATATAAACGACTTTTTTTGAGTCGGTGACTAATAGTATCTAATTTCCACTATCTTATAACTTGAATAAATTAGTCATTAATTGGTTGATTTATTAGTCATTGATTTAGTCATTAATGTAGTCATTGATTTAGTCATTGATTGCCACAATTAATGACCAAATATTTGACTAAAAAAACTACTAGATGATAACATATTAATGACTAATCTAAATACGACTAAACGTTAGTTGTGCTATAAGATACTGGAAATTAGCTACTAATAGTCATATATATGCGAACTTAGTCATTTTATTAGTCACAAATTTATTATAGAAAACAAAGGAATCGAACCACCAACCTCCTGCCTCTAATTAGGCAAGTGCTCTACCATTGAGTTAACACCCTTTAAGAAGTTTCTATTTTCTGACAATGATAATATTCAAACAAATTTCACATCATTCAAGCATACAAAATAATAATTACCAAGTTACTATAGATCCATAATGGCTTACCTTGCACTTAATAAATGTAGTTGAAGGACTTGAAGGCCTAGTACAAGGTAAGCCATTATGGATCTATAGTAACTTGGTAATCATCGTTTTGTATGACTGAATGATGCAAAATGAAAAAATCCTAGAAATTTATAGGTTATGCTCATATAGGTCCTTCTTTAATACCATTTGAGGTGTTGATTGCAATTAAGCCATTATGGATCTATATGAATGACAAACATGCATCCATTGTTAAACTATCTACTGAGTCATCTAGATTCATGCCAAGATATCTGAATTTGACTGAAAATTCATAAGTAACTTAAAGATAATGGTGGATGATGCCTGCTTGGAAAGGATAATTTATGTTTATATAGAAGCAAAGGATGAGAAAATGGTGTCCCAAAATCATCTTCCTACAATGTGGTCCAAGCCACCATCCCTTGTAAAATGAACACACATGCATGTTTCTCTCAGGTTCCATGAACATCATACACAACCTTCAGATAGTTTCAATTAGATTTCGATGTCCATATTAACTTTGAAGGACCAAAACTTGAACTAGTAGATTTCACATTTCACATCAAGAAGAATGGGAATTAACTCTAAGTACTATTAGCCACTATATAAACGGAAATGAAATGATATGAAATATTAGCAACAATACCTTCGAGTTTGTTTGTTGACAAGACATATGAATACTTATGTGATCATTTTATTCAGAGGCGACTTAAACAACCACTAACCTGCATTCAAGGAAAGAAACCATGTTCAGATTGATATATAAAGAAAATAAAATAAAATTTAAAGATAAACTATGCCAATCCCACTATCATTTATACCTTGAAAAGGAACTAACAAATCTCCCACAACTATTCAACTTTGTCCAAAATTCCCACTTGGAGTGCCATTGTTTAAACAAAACAAAAATTTGAAGGATAATTTTGAACGTTTGAAACATATATACAAAATGCTTATTTATATTGCATGCTACATCCCATTTTCTAATTATATGTATAGTAGTATTCTCATCAACACAAATAGTTTTTAAGGATCTAGATCTAGTAGGTAGAGCTCAACATCAAATCCTAGTCCAAATGCCACAACTTGATGAAATACACCATCAACGATCCCCCATAAATAAATATGGAACGCCCACATACCTAGTTTATGGATGTTTCCCTAAAGGAAGGCAATGTCAATGTAGTATTGTAATATTCCCCACATTATTTGTGTATGAATTGTATACCATAATAAGATTGGCACTGTCAAAATAAAATAAAATAAATTCAGAGAGTAGTTGTTAGCAGCGACCATTGAGGGAAAGTTGTGTTTGAGTTTAATGCATTGTGTTGCATGTATCCAACAATACATTCTAATAGTTTGTGCATAATAACAACACATGGATGTTGATTTGTTAGTGAAAAAAAAAACTTCATATAGAAACTATGTAGAAACATTGCTTTGGTTTAGAAAAATAAACGTTGATTAACTGGCTATGCCCATCCTAGGAAAAAGTAACCTCTAAATCATTTTTAAAATATTAGATATAAATTTTGGAATGAACAAGATAGGATCCCTTGTAATTTTATTTAGTCTCCAATGGAGAAACTCATCACCCAAAATGTATATAGAATAGTAAAAGGAAATATACTAATAATTCCATTTCACATCAAGAAGAATGGGAATTAACTCTAAGTACTCTTAGCCACTAGATAAATGGAAATGAAATGAGATGAAATATTAGCAACAATACCTTTGAGTTTGTTTGCTGACAAGACATATGAATACTTATGTGATAATTTTATTCAGAGGTGACTTAAACAACCACTAACCTACAATCAAGGCAAGAAACCATGTTCAAATTGATATATAAAGAAAATAAATAAAAGTTAAAGATAGACTATGCCAATCCCATTATCATTTATACCTCGAAAGAGAACTAGCAAATCTCTCACAACTGTACAACTTTGTCCAAAATTTCCACTTGGAATGCCACTGTTTAAAAAAAAATAAAAATTGAAAACATGAAAGTAGTAATTTATTCTACCCACCTATTGGATGTAGAGTCCCATATTTGTACAATATAATTATCACATGAAATAAAATTATAAATGGACCAAAAGAAGAAAACAATGTGGTTTAGACCTTCCTTATACTTAGATATATATTATGATCAATCTTTTTCTCTTAGGAGACAAATCAGTAACGAAGAAATGGACATACTTGAGAGAGAGAGAGAGAGAGAGAGAGAGAGAGAGAGAGAGAGAGAGAGAGAGAGANACATCAGACTATGGCACACTTCCATACATAGTAGCAGCCTCAAGGAGGATGAAAAGGATCACAAACACTCTCTAAAGTATAAATAGGATTGGCATGCTACATTAGGCTAAACAAGAACCACAACAACCCTAGTAAAGGTCATGGTAGGCACCAACATTAACACACTCGTAGAAAATACCTCAAAACAATCAGTAGACCATAAGTCAAGTCAAGGGATCCCAATTAATAGTCATGGTTTAGTCTAGAGGACTCAACAGAGGTCGCAACCCATCTTAGCAACCCAAAAAAGGTCACAACCCATCTTAGCAGCCCAAAAAAGGTCACGGATTACTCCAAACAGCTCATAGAGGTCACAACTCTATCCAACTAACCCATAGAGGTCATGGTTCTATCCAAACAACCCACATAGATTTTATTTTGTATCATCTAGCTAAAACAAACTCCTCATCTAGTCATAGAGGATTGGGGTTAGAATCATTAATTAAGATAATAGATTGGTCAGTTTCTATTCTAGCATAAATGTCTCATATAAAGAAGATATTAGGATGGGAATATCTTGTTTGAAGTCATTTTAAGGACAATTTTTAGCTAGATTGTATTTCTTATAAAATGTAGAATTAATATATGCAAAATATCATATTGCTATATAAATAATCTTAGCATTGATATCTAAAATCTCCAATCACATGTAGTAATAGAAAGGATATTCCTTGTGAATCTTAATACGAGGAAATGTGTAATAGGATTTTCCTCCAATCCCTCTATGGTAGGATCTCTTATTGCATACCAACCATAATACAAATCCTTCTATGTTAGGGACCATATATTCTTCATGTTTCCAAGTTTCAACAAACAATATAATATCAATTTTACTAGAGATCCAACTTATCATGGGACCTTTACTCCATGGAAAACCACAATAATTCCAAGAGAGGATCCAGAGTGTCCCAAATTGTTCTTTATTATTATTATTTTGGTCTCTATCCCTAATAATGGATTTTCTATTCACGATTATTGTCTATCTCCCTTCCTCAAGCCTCTTTTATTATTTGAACTTATTTTATTAATTCAACTCAATCTTTTGGAATCGGATCTTCCTTTATAACTACTCCTATCCCTTTGAAACTTGGGGTTTTACTAGAATTATACCATATTTATGGACATTAGAGATAACCTTAACATGATTTAACCTATATGTGCTCGGTTATTTTTCCTATATTCTTAAAAAGGGAATGAATCACTTTCTTTTTAAAATTTATTTACGTGCTGGAAACCATTTCTAAATCACTATAGGTGTGACTAAATCACTAGTCTTGTGATGAGCTACAATGTTATAAAATTGTAGGGTTAAATATTCTTAAATTGTGATTTATTGTGGGTGTATGCACGACATTCTAATAAAAAATGATTTTCATATTGAACCCTCTTAGTATCTCAAATATGAAAAGTTCTTGTCCCACAACTTTTTGATAATTGTGTAATATTTTTCAAAATTGAAAAACTATAACTTTCTATTCACATTCAGAGGCAAAGTTACAAAGAGGAACTTATGCATATCAATTTTCTAGATCCATCCTAGAAACTGTAATATCTTTAAAAAAATACTTCCTACAATCAATCAGACAATAAGAAAACTATTACAACTATCGTGTGCAAAAAACTACAGCCGTCAAACAAAGTTCATAATGTACATCTTGAGCAAGAAGCCTAGCTGGAAGATATAAATTGACCAAGAGACAACTATCTAATATTCTAAAAGTTCCTCAAAATTAAAAAATCCATCCATTTCCCCAATGGCCTTTTTGGATAAAGAGAAATCCTTGCCATCAAGCTCCCTCTAAATATATTCGAAGGAAATGTATGAAAAGTAGTTTTTCAACCCTTCAATTTTAGCAATCCACATATCTATGTTAATAACTTGTAAAGAAGAGAATCTAGGGTGAGTGAACAAAGTTTAGGGACCTTTTAGATGCAATGGTAGAGTGAATTCAATCACTCTTGATCCATAAAATAGAAATCATCCCAAGCAATCCTGGCTCAGCCAAGCCTAGTCCCAAGGTTTCCAATATGCATGCCAACTAGGATAGTTAAACTCAGCACACTCCCGTTTTACCTAAAAAAATGCGCTCTTGTTTTAGCTAACAAAAATGTGCCCCCTATTTAGTAAAACCTGTTTTATGGTTAAAACAAGCCGAGCCCATCATTTTTGCCACAACAACGCGTTGGAATGAGTTCGGGTAGAGTAAAATGAGCTAGGACGCACACCTTTTGGGTGAGAAAAGGCCAAAAAACTCCAGCTTGGGATCAATATCTTCCTTGGGAGGTATTTTCTTCAAATCCTCTCATGCTAATTTCCCTATATTCAATAATTTCTATGCCCTAATTTGAATTTAAACCATTTTTTTTAATTTATATTCCCATAAAGGAATTTAATCATAAAAACCAAAATCCCAATTTAATCATAAAAACCAAACTATTTTTACTATTTCCATATGTATATTCACCAACATCCTTGTGAATCCATACCAAAATTCACATTCCCAATGGAAACCAAAACCCCAATTTACCCATAAAAAACAAATCAATTTCACTATTTGCATATGCATATTCACAAGCATCCTTGTGAATCCATACCAAAATTCACAAATACGCAAAGTTTGTCAAGTATATTGCAAGTTTTGATAAGTAATTTACATGCCCAATGTAAACCAAAACCCCAATTAACTCACAAAAAACATAACAAGTTCACTATTTGCATATGTATATTCACAAGCATCCTTGTGAATCCAAACCAAAATTAACAAACATGCAAAGTTTGTCAATTATATTGCAAGGTTGCATACAACTAAAAAAAAATTCAAGGAGAATTCATTTCTTCCCTAAAATACATAAACAAGCATGGTAAATCCCTTGCCTCTCTCCCAAATATCGAAGTTGGTAGTCCAAGAACATCAATAAACACCTTACAGTTTTGATTAAACTTCCTAATCCAAGTGTTAAAATAAGGTATAGAAACTTCCCATGCTTAACAAATATTTCCTCTTGATTGAAGGGTACTTTTTGGTTGATGGGTTTGATTACATGCCAATCACATACTATCATACATGATAGAATCCAGTGGAAACCTTGTAACCATAAAAGCCACTATACACAATTATGCAAAGTCTCTCATGGGTATATAGAAAGAGTGCATACAACTAAAATACCATCAAGTGGAAACCATACATGGCCCAAATTACATACAAACAAAGATATGCTAAATGGACTTTGGAGTCCAAAAAAAATCATGCTAAGACAAATAATTACATATCTAACAAAATCCTTGCCTATACTGGGATTTTATTCATCAATAGCACATTTTTCTGCCTCTTCTAGGCTCTAGCCCTTGCCTCTACCTGCAATCTGGGAGTTGGTCCTGCAAGGGCATTAGTCAACACCTCACAATTTCTATGAAACTTCATAATCCAAACCTTAAAGTAAGCTAGAGGGTCTTCCCAATCAACATATGCACACGAGACATTTTATGTACACATGCATATGGAAATTGGAATTAATACTTGAATTTAAGATATAAATTTAAAATGAAAAAATGAAAAAATGTTAAATGTTTATTCTTTACTGTAAAATTCAAGATCAATTTGAAAATTTAAATTATAAATTTAGTTTATGTTGTTATTTGTCATACATTAGTTTTATAATCTTCATTGCTTAGAGATGTCATTATACCATGTGTTCACTTTTATAATGATATTTTATTTGTATTTATGATTGTAGTGGCTAATATGGACCACAATGCAGAGATATTGAGAGTTATTGGTCACCTTAGAGAGATTGGTTTTGCCTAGAGGGGTGGATATGAGCTCCGCCACTCCTTTTAAGCATCATTGCTGACAATAGTTGATACGATAACTAGATTGAATGATTCTTTGTATAGCATCGCATCCTACAAGGAAACCAAAAGACAAGAATATGCCGATGGTTTGAGCTATAACGAGATCAAGAAGCTAAAAATAACAAAAGAGAACATCTATACATTATTTAGAGTTCCTTGGATAGATGACATTCCGGAGAGCAGTAGGCCACATATTTCAATTGAGTGGTGCATCTGTCAACCCATTAGAGACCATTAGATGGACAAATGGTACATGGTTTTCTATATTCCCCTACATAACAATAGGGAAGTACCGTTGTACTTCCTCCGAAAACTGTATGCAAAGTTTATGATGGGAAAACATGTCAACTCTTTTGACATGTTGGAATTCCAAGGTGTTTGTAGGGGGATGCCCCAAAACCGACCCAATTCTAGGAATATAGATTCCAATCGATAGATACCTCCACCCCATTCCTAGCTACCGAGGCCAGACATCCCTCCTGTACATGATATGGTTACCCAGACATAGGAGGCATTTATTACGCTAGCTGAGATGGTTTCCTGACACACCACAACTATTAACCATGAAAGGCCCTCTTCCTCTGGTGCAGTACAACCACTAGATTCCGATGGTAGAGGACCATCTATTGGTGGGGATAGTCTGACATCCCATGTGCCCCAGAGCGAGCCACACGTGTGCACAACGTGTGGTCAATCCTGTTATGGAGGTGGACCAACACATGGTACCTCTACGATGACTGGTGGTCAGGTAAGTACATTGTTATTTTTTTGTAAATTAGACGATCCTTCTATTACTGAAAACTGAAATTTACAAAGAAAAACAAAGCCCTCCCATAACTGGGAAAACAGGCTTGAAAATCAAAATGGAAGTCTCCCTCAAAAGGAAGAAAGAGAATACCAAAGTGATTGCGAGTTCTTAAGGAGTCTTAAAATTGTATCTTCCATGGAAATAAAATGTATCATCATTAACAGAAGTTTTAAACAGAAATAAACTTGAACAAAGACAATTGAAAAACATAATCAATCAATAGACTGTTTATGAGGCTTGAGTTTTATGCCCAACCGCTTAGCGAGCTCAGCTTAATTGTCCAGAATCCTTTGCAAGAGAAGCATTGTTTTGTCTTGCTGATGCAATATTTCCCCATTTTGTTCATCCTTCTCCACTAATTTTCTGCCAAGAACCATCTTCTGTGACCAATACAAGTCCAGGGACTTCTGATAGAGAGTGAGGCAGCCTCTAGAAGAACTAGGGCTAGGGACTAAGTCCTTGAATTCTTTTTTAATTTCCTCCGGTCCCATGCAAATTCTGTCCATTTCAACCTCCCTCTCAGCATGTTGAATGGTGGCCTGGATCGAGTTAGGTATTTCTCTTTTGTATCGTTTACATTTTTCAACCAGTTATTTCTAAAACCAGATGGGTGGGATCACAGGTTTTGACTTATTAGACTCGGTAAGTATAGAGGCATGGCAGGTGTGCTTGCGAGGAGTCATACTTTCATACAGGAAGGAAATCGTCAAGAGCAAGAGAATCCCATGGGGAGGTGTCAGGTAGAGACTGGGAGCACGAGAAATTGCGCTCGGAGGAGACCCAACATGGTTGAGAAAAAAATACCGGAATATCAAAGGTGCAGTAGAACAAGAATACCTCGCAACCAAGACAAGGTGGTGGTGAAGACACAGAGCTTGAATGCTCTAGAAAGGTTGGCAGACAGAGCTCACCTCCGTTAAATCCCAGTTTTGGCGACTAAAAAAGACAACAGAAGGAGGTCTAGTCTTACCTGGGATATCCTTGGCATGGATGAATACACAATCGCAATGCACAATGAACAGAGGACCCTGCCACTTGCTAGTACTGCACCACCCATCAACATGCAAGAATGAATTCATGCCAACCACTTGCTCACAACCACTGCGTAGAATATCCATAGGGAACTTCAAACATACAGGATGAAGACAGACAAGACTCGAAATGGCACTACAATGAAGAGGGTAAGTCTCTTTAAAGCCCGACAGAAGAAAATTATGAAAGTGCACGCTGGAATGCCGCCAACCCCTCCACCATTTCATCCTTGTCAAGAAAATGACTGCATTGATCCCTTTCATGAATTTATCGTCCCTTGCTTCAGTATGAAGCCTATTCCAAAACTGAGACATACACTGTCGTCTGCTAAGAGCGTGTACATGCAATCCTGTCCTTTGCATTCGACGCAGGGGAGAGTTGCTCGATTAGTGGAGGTCTGACAAGGGCGATGAGGTGGTAGCACAGGGGACTAATAGTCCTGCTACGTGCCTCTCATCCTCCCTCTCAACCAAGTACTTGTTCATCCGACGTGGGGAGGGGCCATCCTAGTCCTTGATTTTCTGAAGCTGATCCTTTAGAGGTTGTATATGGAACTACAACCATTTTTGATCCAAGATCTCTGTTGTCGTATCTACACCATAATTTGCTACGTGATCTGCTAATTTATTTCCAGTTCTTCCTATGTGGCTTGCTTGGAGGACCTGAAAATGAAGGAGAGAGTCACGTAAGCTTTCCTTCAGTCAATCTAGACACCAATGTTATGAAAGCTTACTTAGTGGGGTGTCGGTAGATAATATTTGCACAATTTTTATTATGATCTGAGAGTCTCCTTTGACGACTAGGGATATCCATACGATACACCAAGCTATGGTGAGTCCAGTGATTAACACTAAAAAATATGCTACATTGTTGGTAGAGGAACCTATAGACTATGCAAAGATGTGCATAATGTCTCCATTTTCATTTTTGAAAACTCCTCTGATTCCAGTTGGCCTAGGGTTTCCCTTGGAAGCCCCATCAAAATTTAACTTGATGAACAAATTTAAGGCGGGGGGACCAGATAGATGGAATGTGGGTATTTGGGGAGGGAGTGAAGCTAACAGGGTTATGTATTGAAATTTTTAGGCCCCAGGCTTAGATAATAAGCTGCTTCGGAGGGGATCCTTCCAAATGTGAATTCGACCAATGCTTGAGCTACAGGGTCTCTTAGAGATTGGATTTGATGAGCATGAGGACTCGATGAGATGGAAGAGTTTCATTTTTGAATATCCTCCTATTCCTTTCTTTCCAAAGGTTCCAGAGATCTAGTCTTGGAAATAAGGTACAAAGCTTATTGAGGAAAGGGCTCATGAACGAGTGGGGATGACAACCTTGAATGGAATTCATCCGATAGTTTCAAATTCTGTTTGAGCACCTAAACATGATGGCTCCCTAGTCCCATATCTCTGAGGAAAAGGGGAATTGGTTTAGGAGATTCTCCATAGTTTCTACTACCTAATTGCATAAAAGACATATGGAAGGTCCTTGGAAACCCCGTTTGCTAAGTTGGTCCCAGGTGAGCATAAGCCCATGCCCAATAAGCCAAGGGAAGGTATTGACTTTCTTCCAGAGGATAGAGTCCCAGGTTTTGTCCTAGATATGGTATTTTTGATTACCGAATCTTGGATTCGCTATCTAATAGGCTTCTTTGATTGTGAAGTAGCCTTTGGGTTGATAGCCCCATCTCAATTTGTCTGGGGTCGTTCGGATGAACGCTTTTATTAGGAGAATTTTGGGGTAAAAAATGGGCCTCAAAACAAAAAATGTACTATCAAAATCCACTTTAAAAGAACCCATAGCTAACGATGCTTGAGGTGGCATTGGTTGAGTTAACGATGCTTATTTGTCAAATTGTAAATGGTGAGTGAAAACCCATAGTTAACTATATCAATGTTGTAAGTAAATCACTTATTATGAAAATAGTACTCATAGATTATTTTTGAATATAATATAAATGTACTAAAGTACTCTTAAAATTCTTAGAAAGAAAAGTACTCTTTATATTTCAATATAAAATAAATTACAAATACCAAAAAGCAAAATGTTTTATTCAAATGTAATTACTTTTTTATATTCAAAATAAATTACAAATACCAAAAAGTAAATTTTCTATTCAAATCTAAAATTATGTAATTACTTTTTTCAATATTTAAAATATATATGTCAAATCTTTATTTAAAATCAAAATCACTTAACATCT
>LPNX010439694.1:128865-143791 GCA_001517045.1 Pseudotsuga menziesii
CTATATTTTACTATTAACTTTTAACTTTTGAAACACATGCATCTATACCAACATAAATTAGACACATACATTCAAGTTACAAAACCAAATACATACATAAAACCTTAATGTAGCATTTTGAATGAACTATTATATCATGATAATATATTATATTATTAAGATTTTTATTACATATAGTAATAATGTTTATTACATATAATCTTATTTGCTTAATATTAACTCATTATTACATTAAAAAAGACATGTGATATACATAATATATATCATAAGAAACTATTAAAAATGAGTTTACATGTGTTTTTGAAGGTGTATTAAAAATATGAAAAATAAATTTAAAAAATGTTTTTTTTTAAATTTATAGTTTTATATTTATATTTTAAAATTAATTTTTATTTTTAATATATATNTGTTTCAAATTTCAAAATTAATATATTTTATTTTATGAGTATATTACTTTATAAGTACATTCATCATATTATATTTAAAAGTAATTTATATACCCAAAAGCACTTTACTTTTAGTCATATCAAAAATGATTTTTTTATTGGTTTTATTTTAGACTCTTTTTCAATTTAACTTAACCATAGCTGCATTGGTTATAGTGTAAGAGATGGGTTGTAAATATACCTTCCCACAAAATGCCTAATTCATAATATTATATTATATCTCTTATGAGGTCCATTTTAGATCTCAAAATTTCCCTAATGTTTGGAGCTTAAATATTTCCAAAAATTGTTATCCTCTTGAAGAGCTTCCCTTCCACTCCATTCATCTTTCAGGATCCAAGTTTGCCACTTACTATGGGGTGGGGGATTGATCCAATAGTGAGCCACTTTAACTATGCTTGTTTGTTGCATGCTGGTTTGCATATTTAGAGTGTTTTCTCGGGATTGGAGTGGGGGGAGTTGTTGCCATGCATCTTCCCATAATAGAGCTGATTTCCTGTCCCTAATATCCTAGAAGCTATGGGCACGTATGAGATATTTTTGAGCTTTGGTCGCGTTCCAAATGATCGAGCCATTTGGTAAGTACTCAGTTCTGACGAGGTCCTCGTATCTAATATCATTCACATATTTATCTCTCTTATAGTCCAGGGAAGATTAGGTTCAGTGATAGATCACCACCAAAGTTTTGAACAGACCACACGGTTTAGAATTAGTGGATCTATGAGGCCCAATCGTCCTTTATTTTTTCCCCAACAGAGAGTTCTCGAAGCTATCAGTGGCCATTTTTTGTGTAACAGGGATCCCCCCCATAAGAAATTACGCTGCATATTTCAGATGGACTTTAGAATGTGCTGAGGTGCACCCATGACTGAGAAAAGGTATAACAACATGGCCGAGAGGACCGATTATAACAAGATGAGGTGGCCACAAAAAAATAGAGCTCTGAAGGTCCAAGAAGAGAGTTTTGATTCAATATTGACTAGAAGGTCTTTTGAGGAAGCACTTTTTAGAGCCGAATCAATGAGGGGGACTCCTAGAAATTTGGCTAGAAGGGAACTCTTTTGAAAACCAAGAATTCTGGTTATTCTGAGCTGGGTTAATAAAGGGGTATTAAAGAAGGAGATTTGAGACTTAAGTTTGTTTATAGACATACTAGAGGCATCCCCAAAAGTTTTCAGTGTATGTTTAAAATATTTTCCTTCTCGAACTAAGGCATGCCCCATCATCATCATGTCATCCACAAACTAGATATGAGAGTGAACCTTACCTGTGTCATCCAACTTGAGCCCTTGATCCTGATTTACTTGAACCTCTGCTTTGATGAATATTATTAGCCCTTTCGCTAAGATGATAAATAGGTAAGGAGAAAGGGGGTCCCCTTGACAGATGCCTCTTGAGGCTGAGAAAGTGGTCGAGGGAGAACCATTCATTAGAATAGAGAAGAAAGCAGATGAGACCAAAGAAAGCACCTAATTGATCCAAGTGTTGGAGAATTCAAAAGCCACTAGCATGGCCCCGAGGAATCTCTAGCTTATTTTGTCGAAGGCTTTAGACATGTCGAGTTTTAAAAGCACACCAGAGATGCGGGAGGTCTTGAGAGAGTGGATTTCCTCATGAGTTGTGACGATGCCATCAAGGATTTGTCTTCCTTCCACGTATCCTGTTTTCTCAGGGAAATGATAAGTAGTAGGATGGGTTTCAAGCGATTGGCTATGATTTTGTAGATGACATTGCAGAGGGATATGTGTCTAAAATTAGAGGGCTCGACCGAATTTTCAATTTTGGGGATGAGGGTTAGGAAATTAGTGCTTAGGGAAGGTAGAATGATCCATGATTTTCTTGAGCTTTCAACCACTTTCTAGACATCATGCTTGATTATTTTCCAGCAATTTGTGAATCCATCTGGGCCTGGGGCTTTGCCAATGTTCATCACAAGGACAACGATTTCCACTTCAGTTAAGGAAATGTCTTGGGCTTGGCTGAGATTCTAATCCTGTGAGATAAGGGATTGGTTATGCTGCAAAATTTGATTGATAGTTGGCCCCCCACTCTCCAATTGGTTCATTGAGAAGATTAGAATATAAATTGATTAGTTCTGATTCAATTTCCTCCTTATTTTGGATATTATGCCCTTGTGCAGAGGTAAGCCTAGTGATTATGTTTTTTTGCCTTCTTTGAAGCATGGAATGATGAAAGAATATAGTATTTCTTTCTCCCTCCTTGAGCCATTTAATGCGAGACTTATGATTCCAGAGTCCTTCCTCTTGCTGGTATTGAATATTAAGTTGCTCCTAAAGGATTGAATCCTGATGTTTGAGCTCTTCCGTATATCCAGAATGAATGGCTTGCACTTGGGTGGAGTTCAATTGGGCTTCTAAATTAATATTTTCCTCAAAGATGTTTCCAAATTTCATCTTGTTCCAAAGCTTGAATTACGCTTTTAGTAGCTTGAGTCTTTGTTGGAATCTGTACATGGCTGATCCCTCTATTTGGGATGAGGTCTCCGACCATTCCTTGATTTTGGACAAAAAGTCAAGACAAGATATCCAAAATTTCTCAAACATGGAGGGTCTTTTGTTGTGAGCTCCTTACAAATCAAGAATCAGACAGATTGACCAGTGATCAGAGCTTGCTGAGGGGAGAATGGTGGCTAAAAGGTTGATTTGGTTCTATAGCAGAGAGGAATAAGTAAGAAAGCGGTCTAAGAGATAGATCACTTATCTTTCCCCTTCCCTTCTATTATTCTATATGAATATGCCATTGGTGGTTTGAATGTCTACTAACTTAAGATCGTGGATGAGAGTTTGGAGTGCAACACTGTCTCTGTCCAGCCTTCTTATACCTCCCTTTTTCTCCCCGATGGAGGAGAATATGTTGAAGTCACCCCCTGTTATCCAGTTCTGAGATGGAACTTTGTTGTGGAGACAATTGAGGTGCTTTATGAAGTTGATCTTTTTCTCCATTTGATGCAGTCCATAAACGTTGGTAAGAAATCCTCCATGATTGGAAACTGTGATTTTAAACCAGCTCGATAAGGTGTGCTAGGAAGAGAAGAAACCTTCGATCTGTAAGATGGTAGGGTCCCAGATAATGGAGACGCCTCCTGCACTTCCTCTGGTATCAAGGGCGATGGATTGTGAATTCCTCCAATTCTTAGTGACAAAGTCTAGGAGATTTTGCTCTAAACATTTAGTTTCATGAAGCATGATTACAACAGGTTTCTTGGTGAGAATCCTATTTTAAAAAAAACACCTTTTGGAGTTGCCTCCAATTCCTTTGATGTTCCAGGATATGAGTTTTAATTCCATTTAAACTATGGGGGGAAATGTGCCTTTAAGTAAGCACTTTGACTAGATTCTACTAAGAAGGATCCCAGTTCTTTGATTAGTTTCCTGTTATATTTCCTTCCTTTCTTCGGTGTGTTTCTTTGGATTTTGGCTATGTCCCTTCGTTTTTGTTGTTTGAGTCCTAAGGGTTGTTTGCCAGGATCCCGCGAGAATGTTTCCACCTGTCTCATAGGATCCTTAGTCGGGTGTATGTTCCTGTATAGATCTACAAATAGTTTCAACTGATAGGAAGGAATGCATCATGTGCCCCCTTTTCTCTTGGATTCATTCCATACTCAGAGGTCTAGTTCTCTTAGTTCCATGTATTCTCCATTGTTGTGCTCCCCATATTCTATCATGCACTGATCCACTTCCGCTATTTGAGCTAGGATCTCTTCTCGAGAGAATGTGGTTTTGAAGAACTATAGCTGGTCAAATAGCATGGATGATTGGGGTTCCAAAAGGATTGAGGGGCTGATCTCCTTCTTTTCCTTAGGTAAGTCCACTTCCTTGGGTTCTTGCAAGTGATTTTAGGAAAGTAAAGCAAAGCTAGTTTGGACTGGATTGTCTTGAGTGGGAATAGGGTTCTAATAATTTTTGTTTTTTCTTTGCCTGCCTGAATCTTTTATGAAGCCGTCTTTGTCTTTCATGTCAGAATGACTAGGGGGGGAGGTTGAAATTCAAAGGAGAATCTCTAAATAGGAGGACATGCTTGTGGAATTTGTGACAACAAAAAGGAATTTTCTCATAGTCCATAGGTTGTATCCAATCTCAATCTCTGTGACTAAGAGAAATGGTTTCGGGGAGCGTGGCATAAATTATATTGATAAATACAGATTCACGCGTAATACGTATACCTCCCTGCTAGAGTTGCGTCCGAGATTTGCAGAAAGGTACCCATGGTGTTTCCTATCCCTATTAGCATCTCAATATTCTAAAAATCCTGCAGCAATGAATAGAGACGAATCCAGACTAGAACAAATTTGAAATCTTCTTTTTTTGGGGAGAAGTGTTCCTTCTAGTTGCATATGTAAAGCCCCGTCGAGTGGAAGAAGTAAAGCCGTCCTTGGAAAATGTGATTCTTTTCCTCAATATTGTGGAAAATAATAGTGAAGAATCCCTTTGTGCCAATTTTTAGCTGGCACTGCCCTTTGGGTTTCCATGAGTTGAGAATCCATCCAACTAGGTCTTTTTCCGTAGGCTAGATTCCTATGAATTTATAGATTATTGCATGATCTTGCATGAAATGTATTTTCTCACTAACCAGGGTTGAAGTGATTTCATAGCTTGGTATTTGAAGGGTTTTGGGTTTACATTTCGATTTGTCCTTTAGAGCTCCCTTTGGAGCCGTTGCTTTTGCTGGAGGGGGTGTCGAGGGGTGTGAGGCATCTTGAGGAGCAGAGCAATTCCCTACTCCTCCTTTCCCTTTGGACCGAGGATTTATATTAGTTTTCGAATCCATGATCACTAGAGGCATTTCCATGGGGGTCTTGCATGATAAAATGGAGCTGAAGGAGGGGTTCTTCCTGCCTCCACTATTGGCCGCCATTGTGGCCAATAACACAGACTGCAAAACGTAACCCTAGGATGATTTAAACCCTATCCCAATCGAGTTGCAAAGAGGTAAGGACATTGTTAAAACTCTATTGTTGTTCAATTTTTAATTTTTCCATATTGTACACATATTAAAAGATTCTTAATATATGTAATTTTTACTCTTGCAGGAGCTTGATGCCTCTAATGGGGTTGGTAGTGCACCCGGTGTGGTTGTATCTGAGGCTCAAACAACCAACATTGAGGTAATATTTCAACACGTGTCATTTTGTTAATACATATCATTTTGTGAATACATGTGTTAGTCTTGATTAATTTGTTAAATGTTCTAATATTTAAATTTTTTAAAGTTGCAGGAACCCCATTTTGAACCGGATGTTGGAGACGTTGATCTCAGTGAATTACCCCTAGGTGGATTTTATGATTACCTCAGGAATGTAAGTACATCGTTAATGAATGAATCTTTTTCAAATTATTTAAATTAATTACTGCACACTCCTTAATAAATTGATAATATTTATAATTTTTAAACTTGTAGATGCTATCTGGATCTGTAGAGGGGCAAGAAATTGCTGGCAATGGTCCTTCCCATGGGGGATATATGTCCCAAGCAGGGGTAAGTATATTAAAACATGTTGGTTTTTCAATACATATTATTCCATCCATTCAAGTCCATGTCTAACTATGGTAACACTTTACGACTGCAGACATCATCACAAATCACTGCACCACCTCTTTGGTTTGGATTTCCCCGTAGTCCAAATGTAGATAAGCATGTTATCTACACTAGACAACCCTCTTCCTTAAAAAGAGTGGGTTTCCGTGATGATCAACCTACTCATTCCACGGTAATGTACACACTTCCAATGGTAGTTGCTAGTTAGCTTTGAATTCACTTTACAACTAGTTTTTCTTAATGTTATTTTCACATGTTTACAACATCACGATGTAGAGTCATCCGTGCCATACCTTAGTGGGGCT
This sequence comes from Pseudotsuga menziesii, assembly GCA_001517045.1. Taxonomy (NCBI): domain Eukaryota; kingdom Viridiplantae; phylum Streptophyta; class Pinopsida; order Pinales; family Pinaceae; genus Pseudotsuga; species Pseudotsuga menziesii. The sequence goes on from LPNX010439694.1 coordinate 135,173, forward strand.
GTTGATGATGTAGTCAATGCTGCATCTACAATAGGGATAAGTCACACAGAGGTACATCTACTTGAATATTTGTAATTGTACAGTTCATTTGTATTGTCTATAGACATGCACGATGTCTAACTATTTTATCATTTGGTGAATGTAGCCACACCCTGGTCCATTAGTGCATGCGGCTGAGGTTGATGTTTAACCTGAGGCTCCTTTGGCTACTGAAGAAACCTAGTCTCATTCCTAGGAACACATTTTTTCGGGGAGATGTTCATTATTTACATAATTGGTTAGTACTTTCTCATTCATGTACATGTTGATAATTGTTGAGATAATTGACATAGTTTTTTTATTCATAGAGAAGCATTGCAGAGAGACTCTCTGCAAGGAGGAGGACACCAAAGGCATCTATACCCCAGATAGATGCAGTGAGTGTTTGTTTTATTAACAATTGAGTCGTATTTTAAAATTTCAAACTTTGTTATTGTTTTCCACAATACTAGTTCAGTTACGTGATCAATAAATACTGTCATTGATTTGCAGTCGCCAGAGATGCACAATGGTCATGGCTAGAGGCAACAAGCATGAGGGTCAGGAAAAAACAAGAAAAATTTAGGGGCACGATCTAGGACAGATGTACTTTTGTTTGCATGTACATCAATGTTGTTTTTGATACATGTACATTGATAGGCCATATAAGGGCCTTCTATTTTTGTATTATAAATTTCATGATAAAAAAATATTTCATATCAAGGCTCTTGAGATCTTCATGGTTCAGTATTTTAAGTGTGATTATACACATGTGGCCAAGAATGTTTCTATGTGTAATGTTCCCAATTTTTGATAGATTTTATGATTGCATGGAGACATCAATTATAAATTTGAGAACTATGAACAATTACAATATTACATAATGACAAAAATGTACATTTAAATTGTTTTTTACCATGATCCAATTTCATATACGATGTTAAATTGTATTCACAAAGATGGAACATACCTAACACACATACTAGCACCCAACACAACTAAGCAACTAGTCCAACTAAGTGGAATACAAAAACACCTTACCCACATAACAACCTAACAAACTTTTAAAGGATGCACAAAGTTGACATACCTAAGTGATGCACCTGCGTGGTCTACATAAATGAAATTGGTGTTGGCATGATGTATTTCATTTAATGGATATATGGGATACACATCAAACCTAAAAGTATCAGAGTATAAGGTTGATTCAAAATAATGGTTATGATTATTTCTTGCACATTATGTATATCCTGAAAATTATTTTATCATTTTGTTAATGTACATGGTATTTGATGAATCACCTCGAGGAACAACTTTGGAAGCGATGAAAATTATGTGTGATTTTATTATAGTTTAAATTGATTGGAGAAGTACTATTCTGAATCTTGTTTTATAAATTTACGTTCATGGAGTAATATTCGAAACATTCGTAGTGTGAAGATATATATAATGTAATAATGGCGTAATAGGTTGGCCACTTGTTTCTAAACATAAAAATGTTCCATTACATGGTTAATGACGTAATGGCATTATCTCCTAAACGGTTTATTATGGTGATAGGGAGAGTTTAGATAGGGAATTATCCAAGGAAGATTTTTTGACTACATTGTCTCATATGAAGAATGCTAAATATATAGGTATATGTGAATGACTTATATCCTTTTGATTTTTACAGGCCATAAGTGTGGGATAGTATTCATGATGAGATGGTTCATAACTGCTTTCAACCTGACACTCTTCCTTTGGTCAAAGTGGAAAATGCTAGGTTTATGTGAAACTTGAGTTGTTAGACACATTTTGCTCTTCCTTAGGGTCCATGTTCAATGCTCACAAAACCAACTTTTGATTAGTATGTTTTGATGTCTCTCTAGGCTGCACCCCTATTACTTGGCCTTATATCAAGTTTGTTGTTTTTGCATGATGTTTAGGGATTCCCTTTGGAATTGGGTTGTTTTCAATCACAATGTGGGATTGATGTTTCGTGAGGTCACCACCTATGTTTCATATCTAGTACCATAAGGACATTCCATTTGGAGGGGATTTCAAATTCTTCAATCATATCATATTTCTTATCCATCCTATCGGTTTCATTTTGAGTTTACTATTAAGTTTGTTCACATGGGATTTTGTTACTAGGTACTTCTTCTTGCCACAGTTAAATCATGCACATAACTAATTTCCTGGTTCTTATGTGAGGTCTCCATGTTCTTCATTGATTTAGCCATTTCCTCCTGCATTTCATCGTGCAAATGCTCACATCTCTTGGATGACCAGGTTACATTAATATAGAAACAACCTTCTTTCAAATTTCTAGTCTCACAAATGATATGAGATCCTACGATAAATTCCCCTCCACACAGAGATTGACAACTCCTTTCGCCTTGATGAAAACAAACAAAAAAATATTTATTGCTTGACAATGACGGGAAATAAGTCAAGTTCAAAACCTCATAATAGGTAACAAAATTCTCAACATATACACATGGAATAATAGTTTGCAACAAGTATTTTTTCAAGAGGGGAAGACCTACACTCACCTTCAGACAAAATAATAATTAATACTTCTTTCCAATTCTGCGTCACACCCTATTGTGAGTATCATTTCTTCTATGTGATGTCAATCAAACACAAACCATCATCATATATGTTTAATCCCACCTCCTACAAGATTTCAGGGACACTTGTTGAATCCCTATCTGGGGCATAGAATGGAAATCGTGCATCAAAACAGGGTTTCGATGAGTCATGCAAGTGTGTTTAGGAAGGTTCCATGTGGGAATGATCTCCACAAGGTCATGGTCGAGGAATTTGTAAAGTTGACCCCTATGTACAAAATTTTCACATTCCCTTACTGAGAAAAGCCCTAGTTTCAAAAATTGACCTAAAACATGATCCCTTGTCGATGGACCTAGAGTAGAGGGCCACCCCTAGCACTATATAGATGTCATGAATCCAATGAAGTAGACAGTTCATCGATTCAAGCCACAGTCATAATTCTATGGCACGGTTGATCCCACCTCCTATAGGTTTTCAGGGACACCTGTTTAATCCCTACCTGGGGCATAGAATGAAAAACCATGCATCAAAAGGGGGTTCCAGTGGGTCATGCAAGAGTTTTTAGGGAGGTTCCATGTGGGAACACTATCCACACGTTCACATTCGAGGAATTTGTAAAGTTTACCCCTATGTGCAAAAGTTTCATATTCCCTTACTAAGCAAAACCCTAGTTTCCAAAATTGACCTAAAAAATGATCCCTTGTCCATGGACCCAGAATAGAGGGCCACCCCTAGCACTATCTAGGTGTCCTAAATCTAACTTATTTGAAGGCTTGTCTATCCTTGCCACAGTCATCATTCTATGGCACATTGAAGTCTGCCTCCTACAGAATTTCAGGGACACCTGTTAAATCCCTACTCGGGGCATATAATGGAAACTGTGCATAAAAATAGAGTTTTTGTGGGTCATGTAAGCATGTATAGTGACGTTCCATCTGGGAATGCTATCCACACATTCATGGTCAAGGAATTTGAAAAGTTGACCCCTATGTGCAAAATTTTCATATTCCCTTACTGAGCAAAACCCTAGTTTCCAAAATTGACCTAAAAAAGATCCCTTGTACATGGAACCAGAGTAGAGGGACACCCATAACACTATAAATATGTACTGAATTTAATGGAGTCAACATTTCATCGATTCGAGTGACAATCATAATTTTATGGCACGTTGAAGCCCACCTCGTACAGGCTTTTAAGGACAGTTATTGAATCCCTACATAGGGAATATAATGGAAACCGTGCATAAAAATGGGGTTTTGATGGGTCATGAAAATGTGTTTAGGTACTTTCCATGTGGGAACTTTAGCCACACATTCATGGCCGAGGAATTTGAAAAGTTGACCCCTTTGTGCAAAATTTTCACATTCCCTTATTGAGCAAAACCCTAGTTTCCAAAATTGACCTAAGATAAGATCCCTTGTCCATGGAACCGAAGTAGAGGGACACCCATAGCACTATATATATGTATTGAATCCAATGGAGTCAACAATTTGTTGATCCAATCCATGGTCATCATTCTATGGCATGTTGAAGCCCACATCCTATAAGCTTTTAGGGACACCGATTGAATCCCTCCTTGGGGAATAGAATGGAAACTGTGCATCAAAATGGGTTTTCAGTGGGTCATGCAAGTGTTTTTATGGAGGTAACATGTGGGATTACTATCCACATATTCATGATTGAGGAATTTGCAAAGTTTACCCCTATGTGCAAACATTTCACATTCCCTTACTGAGCAAAACCCTAATTTCCAAAATTGGCTTAAAATAGGGTCCCTTGTCCATGGAACCAGAGTAGAGGGCCACCCCTAGAAATATACAGATGTCTTGAATCCAACGGATTCGATGGTATGTTGATACTAGATACGGTCATCATTCTATGGCACATTGAAGCCCACCTCCTACAGGATTTCAGGGACACCTGTTGAATCCCTACTCGGGGCATATAATGGAAATTGTGCATCAAAACAAGGTCCCGGTGGGTCATAAAAGTGTGTTTATTGAGGTTCCATGTGGTAATTCTAGCCACACATTCACGACTGAGGAATTTTCAAAGTTGACCCCTATGTGCAAAATTTTCACATTCCCTTACTGAGAAAAACCCTAGTTTCCAAAATTGAAATAAAAAATTATCCCTTTTCCATACAAACAGAGTAGTGGGACACCCCTATCACTATATCGATGTACTGAATCCAACGTATTTGACAGTTTTTCGATCCAATCCATGGTCATAATTCTATGGCACGTTGAATCCCACCTCCTATAGGATTTCAGGGACACTTGTTGAACCCCTACCAGGGGCATAGAATGGAAACTGTCCATTAAAACAAGGTTTCGATGGGTCATAAAAGAGTGTTTATGGAGGTTCCATGTGGTAACTCTAGCCACATGTTTATGGTCGAGGAGTTTCCAAAGTTGACCCCTATGTGCAAAATTTTCACATTCCCCTACTGAACAAAACCCTAGTTTCAAAAATTGACATAAAACAAGATCCCTTGTTCATGGACCTAGAGTAGAGGGACACCCCTAGCACTATCCTGATGTCTTGAATCCAATGGAGTCAACGGTTCATCGATCCAAGCCACGATCATCATTATATGGCACATTGAAGCTTACCTCCTACAAGCTTTTAGGGACACCTATTGAATCCCTACCAAGGGAATAGAATGGAAACTATGCATCAAAATGGGGTTCCAGTGGGTCATGTAAGCATGTTTAGGGAGGTTCCATGTGGGAATGCTAGCCACATGTTCACAGTTGAGGAATTTTCAAAGTTGACCCCTATGTGCAAAAATTTCACATTCTCTTACTGAGAAAAACCCTAGTTTCCAAAATTGACCTAAACCATGATCCTTTGTCCATGCAGCTAGAGTAGAGGTCCACACCTAGCACTATATCGATGTCTTGATCCAACGGAGTCAACAGTTCGTCAATCCGAGCCACGGTCATCATTCTATGGCACGTTGAAAATCACCTCCTACAAGATTTTAGGGACATCTGTTGAATCCCTACCCAGGGCATAGAATTCCTGCCTCTAGGCTCCAAACCAGGGTTTCTATTGTTTAGAATGAAAACTAGGGTTACTAGGATTGGCTATAGGGTTTGTAAGTAGGATTGGCCATGGTTATTATGCTAAGATTACCTTTCATCTCAATTAAAACGAGATATTCGTCAATGGTGACATAAAATAAATGGTACTAGTGATCTATAGATGATAGTTAGTGGCTACAAACTATGTTTTCTAAGATTTTGAACAAAAACTAGGATTTCTTAGGTTTAGAATTAAAACTAGGGTTTATGGTACAAACTAGGGTTACTGGGATTGGCCCTTGATGTAGTATGTCATGTAATGGATGTTATCGATGTAGTATTTATTATGTAATATGTAGTATGCTCTTGATGTAATATGTAGTATGTCAGTAATGGATGCTCTTTATGAGGTATGGTATGTGGATACTTCTCTTTTGCTTCATTTTAAAATGTTAAAAATTACTCTACATCACAGTCTACAATTAGTATGGTTCACTAACACAAAGGGCTACAGTACATCACCTTCAGTCCTAGACTGGCCCTTCTCCAATCCTTAAGGGCAAGGTTGTCCTGCGCAAGAGCCTCATTGACAAAACATTGCGTTGAAATGACAAGTAATAATTAACATCGAGCGTGCGAAACAACTACGACTATAGAAGGAACACTAGCAAGAATTTCAACTTGCAAGAGAAGTGTCATGATTTTTTGGAATGCAAAATGTTGTGTTGTTTTCTGTCGATAGACACACTCAGTAATCCCAAGTGTTGTATTCTTTGACCTCCATAAAACCCAAACCCGATCCTCTATTTTCCTTCTGCATTTTTCAATATGTGAAAGCTTTTCACTGTTGGTATCCTACTCCTTAACTACACAGCTCCATTTTGGTTTGTACCTGGGACTTTGGGGATGCAGGTAAATGATTTTTAAATTTTTCCATCTGTTTTTTTATCTACAGAACAAATTGGGATTAGAAAACATACCTTCAAGTGAACTAATGAGACTTTCATCAATCTGTATACGTTTTGGAGTTCTTCGGCGTGAAGTTGGTAATGGAGGTAGGGAGGTTAGAATTGCACCCTATACCATATCACTCGGTCAGTCTGGCATTTGAACACAAGATTCATGTCCTTTCGTCTCTGGATATCTATCGGACGATGGAAATTGGAAATCCTCCTGGGTGGTCTGAACAACATTGTATTCTTCAAGCATACGGTTGGAATTCAACGAATATCTAACTTCGTCACTTGTATACCCAAATCCAATTAAATCTGCAAAGGTTTAAAGTTGCCTTGATGTGCAACTATGTTTTACTCCTTGATCATTTCCATGCGGTGCTCGTTCTTCAACTGATATGTAAACCGAAGGCCCCTCGAGTGAATGCTTTTGTCTTTCTTGTTGTGGATTGGTAGGAAGAACTGTGGCATCCTCTACAACCAAAATTGGTTGAGTGTCCATATAGCGTCTTCGATTGGTCATGTCATTTATTTTCTTTTCTCTAATTTCTTCAAGGATTTCATTGGGTATCGACTTCCTTGCCAATTTTATTATTCGATTGCATGAGTTTCCCATCACCACAATGACCAATGATATGTGGTGCTCGTCAATGGGAGATTGCCCAAGATTGGTTTCTTTCTTGAACAATCAAGTTTCTAGATACTCCACCAAAATGACCAATGAAATATTTTCTTTGATGCTCCTCAAATGCAAGAAAAAAAATGATGGATATGGTCAATGTTGCTCTTCAATGGGAGACTCCCGAAGCTTGGTTTCTTTCTTTCTCAATTGTGTCTAGATACTCAAATTAAGGGGAAGACTGGGAGGAAAGTTTCCATTTTTAGATCCTCAAATGCAATAAAAAAAGGGTGGAGATGGTCAATGGTACTCTTCAATGGGAGACTCCCCAAGCTTGGTTTCTTTCTTGCTCAATTATGTATAGATACTCTTGAGTTAGGGGGAATATTGGGAAGAATGTTGCCTTTGATAACTCCTCAATTACAAGAAAAACAATGGTAGAGATGCTATATGGTGCTCCTTAATGGGAGATTCCCCAAGATTGGGTTCTTTCTTGCTCAATTGTGTCTAGATACTCAAGTTAGGGGGAGGTTTGGGAAAAATGTTGCCTTTGCTAGCTCCTTAATTGCAAGAAAAACAATGGTAGAGATGTTCTATGGTGCTCCTCGATGGGAGATTTCTTAAGCTTGGTTTATTTCTTGCTCAATTGTGTCTACATACTCCACCACAATGACCAAGTTAATGTTTCTTTTTCTAGCTCCTCAATTGCAAGAAAAACAATGGTGGAGATTCTCTATGGTGCTCCTCAATGGGAGATTCCCCAAGCTTGGTTTCTTTCTTGCTCAATTAATTCTTTCTTTCATGCTCATAAATGTATACCATGCTCCAAGCAATCCTTAGATACTTTTGATGGATATGATTGATTTCAAAAACAATTTTTTTTGTGATAATATGGTGAAGAAGAGAATGAATGCACTGTCTGCAACTTGAAATTGTGTGCAGACTATGAAACCTGCTTGAAATATGATACATTGTTTCTCGGACAAGGACTGCTGTTGTTTATATTGAAACAAAACATGCACTCGATATTAGTAATAAAAACAAGAGCATATTTTTACCACATAAAACAAGGATGCGTTTTGGTTGAATAACGTTTAGGAGCATTTAATAAGGTATTTCCATGACTAAGGATCATTCAATGTTTAGGGGGAATTAACAATCACTCCCTAAGTCTTAGCACCTTAACACCCCCTCCCTCTTCAACCTAACTATATTGTTTTAAAACTCAAGGGATGTGTGTGTGTGAAAGAGAGAGGGAGAGCAGGGGGAGTTGGGGTTAGGTGTAGTTGGATGAGAAGAGGGGAAGACATAGACATAGAGATAGAGATAGAGTGGAGGGGAGGGGGTGTTGGGGAATAGATGGGGGGGAGTGGTTATAAGTTAGGGGATGTTAGTGGTAAGGAGAGACATAGGGATGTGTGTGTGAGAGAGACAAAGATAGAGT